>JAUMHL010000029.1:2608202-2628605 GCA_032362345.1 Sandelia bainsii | reverse complement strand
GCTTCCCAGAGCCCAGCATCTCCCTGAGTCCTGCTGGTGAGGTTACCTGGGGTCAGGACGTTAGCATCACTTGTTGGCTCTCTACTCAGCTTTTAGGTGGAATCTTCATTCTGCAGCAGACATCAGGTTCATTCAGAGAGACACAAACACCAAGAACCAACTCTGTTACCTTCAATGTTCATGAAGTGGACTTTGACAGAGAGGGATTGTACCAGTGTCAGTACCAGATAAGTGGCTCAAGTCGTGACTTTAGCTCTCCTATAAGTAACTTTGTCCAACTCTCTATCACTGGTAAGAAAAATAATATGCCAACATAAAAACACATTATAGAGACAAATCACAATGTTTTTGAGCATTTAACGCAGTAATTTTTATTAGCAGCTTTTTGTTGCAGCAGGGGTCTATTTCCAGTGAAAGAGCTCTAAAACCTAATGTCACACTGGTTGGCAATGATGTGGTTAACTTGTTTCCACTGACCCTAAGCTTCTTATAAATACTTCTTTATTCAGTTTTCGTAAAAAAAAGTTGGGTGGATATGTTTGGTATACTCTCAAGTACAGTTAGATGCAAGTCTGGCATGACACCTGAAATATCAACATTAATTTTCAAATGTTGCATTGAGATCAATCTTATGATAGAAAAACTATTTAATTTGTGTTCAGAAGTAATGTGGATGTTTCCTGATTTACAAACACAGAAAGTGTGTTTTTTTAACCTATTTCTTGTTCTTTTTTTTACCTAGTACTGTTGCAGAAGCCCAACATCTCCCTGACGTCCCCTGATGGAGAACTGGTCCTGACTCCTGAAGGTGCAGAGGTCACCAGGGGTTCCAGCTTTGTCATCACCTGCTCCATTAAATCCAACTATCCTGACGGTCGTTTCTTTCTCATCTTCTCTGGCTCCAACGTCATTGATACCAAGTCCGCAGTCAACCACTCAGCTTCCTTTAACTTCCCTGTAGCTGAGTATGAACACCAGGGCAACTACAGCTGTGTGTATGAAGTAACACTCTCTACACGGAAATTCAATTCTACTGAGACTGAACCCATTAGTGTCATCATTAAACGTAAGTAGACTGGAGAATTGAAGTTAAACATTTTTACATTTGATGAGTAACAGGTATAAGACACAGTCAGTGACAATGGTAATCTAAACGTGTGTACTGCACACTTACATTATAAATAATCAAATCATGTTTTATTCTGTCTACACATAAATAAGCCAGAGAATATTTTTAGTGGTGGATGAAGTATTCAAATACTCACTCACTTACTTTTTTCATTTCTGAATACTATACCATCAGTATAATCTATTCCAAGTAAAGCTTCTGCCATTAAAACATGATTTACTTTCCTGTAAGTATAATAAGGAAGGTTCACTTAAAGTATCAAAGATACAATAACACTAGTCAATGCAGAGAAATGGCCTCTGTGAGTGTGTCAAAGTGACAATGCTTATTTATCTATTTCAGTTTGCTGAAATTTAACACAGGAGTTCAGCTCTAATTTTATTTACTGTTGAATGTCAAATGTACAGAAAATCATTATGAACTATTCATATGTTTGTGTGCACAAACTTGTAAAATGGTAAAGTCAGATGTGAAATAACTGTAATAATAACTGTAGTGTCAAATAAATGTAGTAAATGCATTTTGATAAATGACTAAAAGTACATTGATTCCCACAGTGTACTACAGTACAAGCATAGCATGAAACTCAAGTAAAGACAAGTGCTTGAAATTTGACTCTAGTGCATATTCTCACATAATTTACAGTATTTTTAGCTCACTGTCCTGGACTTATGCAGATGATGTTATTTTGTCATAGAAGAAACAAGCGAGAACCAACAAAACAACCAGCAAACAAAGCAGCCTGACATAAATGAAGGGAATGTCAGGAACATGGTTGTTACTGGACAGTGAAAGTGTTACAACCCTCTAGTCATAATTTGGTTTGTATATTTTGGCATATTGTGCTTTTGCCTTCCCGTGCATGTTTCTGTGTGAGTGTGTGTGGCTCTATGAAATGGGCTACAGGGGAGTGTTTTTGATTGTATGATGAATGTGAATGAGTGTAGGTTTCCCAGAATCTGACTAGAATACAGCCTGCAAAATTCTAAAGATCAGCTCCAACCAGTTCCAGTGCAGTTTCGTTCTCGATTTCACAACTGTCACACCTTTAATTCTTAGTCAGCAAAGGTTAGTTGGTCATCCACTTTTATACCCAGAATTTGGTGGAGAGAGCAAGATGGAGCTGAGCTAGATACTAATGTGCTGAACAGTGCAGGGTTCTTTAAATAGAAAAGCTGCTCTTGAGACAAAACTGCTTTAAATGCATTTTGAGAGAGGAAGTCTGGCACTTGTCAACTGCACACTGCACAACAGAAAAGTGTGTTAAGAATAACTCATGCTTTGAGTGCTTAACAGTTTTTTCTCTTCCCAGTGCCTTTGTTGCTGTTGGTCACCTCAGCAGCTACTGTGGGTGTGCTGCTGCTGCTAATGCTGGTCTTGCTGGTGGCCTGCCTGGTCCGCAAGAGAAGACGACGAGCCAAGCAGCCTGCAACTCTCATCTTAAGTCAATGTCTGTGACTAACAGGACACAAAGTTTTGCCATTTCACTTTCATATACTCTCATCTAAGTGCTTTCTCATCCATTTATATGTTGTCCTAATGCTTGTGTTTCAGTGGCTGTCACTGAGAATGATTATGAAGATGACTATGAAGATGAAGATGACAATGACTATGTGAATGTTGATGAAATGGACACCAAGAAGAAACTCAAAGAGGAAGTAGGTGAAGTGGAGGAAGAAGAGAGTAATGACTATGAGGATCCAGAAAGTGATGAAGATCACGATTATGAGGAAGCAGGTCCTGCTGGAAATTGTCTAGACTTCAAACAGGTCTGCATCAGTTTAGCAGACCACAGAGAAGATGGGAAGAAACTCAAAGAGCAAGTGGGCAGAGTGGAAGAAGAGGAAATTGATGACTGTGAGGATCCAGAGAGTGATGAAGATCAAGATTATGAGGATGCAGGTCCTGCTGAAAATTGTGTAGACTCCAAGCAGGTCTGCATTAGTGTGGAGGACCACAGAGAAGATGGGAAGAAACTCAAAGAGCTAGTGGGCAAAGTGGAAGAAGAGGAATTTGATGACGATGAGGATCCAGAGAGTGATGAAGATCACGATTACGAGGAAGCAGGTGCTGCTGAAAATTACACAGAGGCCAAGCAGGTCTGCACAGACAATGAGGTAGAAGATGATGATGAAGGAGATGAAACCAGTGATGATGAAGATGACTGTGTCAATGTAAATGCGTCATTTTATTAATAAACTGGACATTTACAGAGAAAATTTGAATATTTATGAAAAATAATAGTCACATTGATGTGTTATTAACCACCCAGTTAGTTTGGAATGAAAACACCAAGTATGTAAAATTAGGTTTGAAAATAAGTAACACTCTTCTCTGAAGCGGGTGAGGCGTGAAGGCCACTTACGTTGCAGGCTAGCCTCTGTGCCATTAGTATCAGAAATTCAGTGCAATTGCCATGCAAGTATTTCTTTCTTTGCTCTTTGTAAAAAAATGAAGCACATTCCTCGAGACCACCAGAAACATCAGTTACTGCTGGTCTTGCTGGTGGTCTGCCTGGTCCGCAAGGACTACAACACAAGCTGTTGAAACAATTGTGATTTCAAGTAAGTTAATCAATGATTTCGTTTTTTAGCATCTGGAAAAACCAGTTCTAGCTGGAATCGCTGTTGTCTAAAATCTCATATCTCACTTTGTATTAGTTTAATGTGTTTAGTAACTTCAGGTGTATCAATTCTCCCAATCCACGGTTTGATCCAGGGCTTGATTTTTCTTTTTTTGGGGGAGGTTGGGTCCACTAAAAACAAGGATTACCTACAAGCTGTACTGTCCCTGAACGCCTCGCAAGAATGATGAGCTGCACTTTGTACTGTCCCTGAGCGCAGAGCACCTGAACATTAGCTATTAAGGCCAAACCCAATGACAGCCGTGCAGCCAATTATAAATGTGATTTGGTCATGATGACTGTTTGGACCTAGGTGCTTCCAGTCTGGCTCAGTCTCAGAATGAATTTTTTAAAACACATTTGATATTTACAACTGACAACCAATGCAGACTTACAGTCATTACAGCTTGTTACAGTGAAGTTAGGTTTGTTTTACAAAGTTATTTTACTTCAGTTTTCCTAAATTGGCTTTATAGTCTGTGTTGTCCGCCCCTCTCCATCCATGATCTCACCCAAAACAAGCACTTTGTCTTTTTTTTTAATGCAAATTCCACTGTTTATGAAAAGCACAAGCTCCCAGTTGGCTTCCATGTTTGTGTTGACATAAAAACACAAGATTTTCAAACATTTTTGCCATATTGTCTGCTACCAGAACCTCCATTCATTACTGACCAGTCGTTAAGTGTGTTGCCCACACACTACTCAGTCAACAGGTGTTTGCTGCTTCCAGAGACTATGTGAGAGACTAAATCTGTGGTGGAACCAGTCTTTGGAAGTCTCAGGTGTGTGCAGGCCTATGCTATCAATACTCCAGGTGCAATGTCACTTTTCTAGTGTAAAGCCCACATATAGAGGCAAGTGCTAGGTGCTCTTACAACAAGAATATCAGATTTCCAGGACGTCCAGTAGTATTTGGGATACTCCACCATGAGACAGATGAGGTGTCTCCAACAAATGGTTGGGTGAGGAGCAGTGGTCATCCAGCAGTTCTGGAAGACAGAACCGAGCAAGATTGTGGATGTTTTGAGGCAGTTTTGGTTTCCAGCTTGGTTTCTGAACCATTTACCCCCTCCCCTGAAGCTGCCATTTACTATCTGATGTATACATTAGGAACTTTGAAGTACAGGGTACATACACAATCTACAGAGAGAGCTGGATGGGAGGGACCCAATGCCACTTGTTGTGTCCGGCTATTTCAGTCAACACATAGTATACAGACTCCTTAAACATTTATTTCATTTTTGCACATATTTCTTTTTTTTTTTTACAAAATAATCTACACTAGCATTTAGCTTCTTATTATCATAGTAATAGTTAAATGAATACTGAAACATTTCTCTCAGAGTTCACTCCACTGTTGGGTAACATAATACAGCACAAGACCAAAAGTTCATCATATCATCAGAGTACATCAAACTATTGCCATTGTTGTTTTTAAATATATTTATGTTTAGAAATATCTTTATTGTTGGCTTGTAAAACCATTTGAAATCTGCATTTATTTAAATAAATTGTAGATTTACACTGAAATGTTGTTTTAAAATGTTCAATTCAAATGTTTATATGTAAAAAATATATCTTTTATATACTTACATTTTATTCAAATACATTTCTTACAGAGTTTATTTTAAAGATTCAAATTTTTTTCTGCACACGCACACACACATATGCCTAACCTAGATACAGCATGACCATGACAAGCCAGATGATCTCATACGACCATAAATTATGACCAGACTGGGCCGGCTGGCGTAATAATAACCCAGTAATTTAAAGCAGAGGAGAAAGCAGCCATCTTGAATCTCCCTTTCTATTTCTGTCTCTGGCATCTCCTGGTTCACTGACACGCTTCTGATGACCTAAAACTGAATCAGTCTTCTCTTTCATTCACAATGACATCTTAATACATTGACAAGATGTTTAACCACAGAAATAAAACTACTGTATATCATGTTGAGATCTAAGTGTATCTTGTTTGTTCCTGCACAAACAGAAGCAGGAAATGAGGCTGCTGTCCTCAGCCAATCACACGTGAGCCAGTTCACAGTTTGAGCCAATGATTCGATGGCAGTTTTACAATGTGACGCCTGCAGCCGCAAATAGATATGACACACACTCCTTTTAATGTTAGCATGCTGGCTTCACACACACACACACTGACTGCAGGAAATGTTAGCGCTGTGAGCTCATCTCTCTAAGAAGCAGTGACGAAGCCTCAAAACCTGCGGCAAGAACGACTTTGTTTACACTGCTGGTTTACATGTTCAGTGACGAACAGCTGCTGATGACTCACACATCATGTTTCACATCACATCACATCAGAACAAAAGATCACTGATCTCCTCTAACACTTTCACTACTTATTTTAGTTACAGTTTGTGTTCTGTCAGTGAATTATAGCATCTGGTGAAGGAACAGTACAGTGAAATTCACTTATTTTGTTTAATACCATAGTCTTGGAAGACAAGACCAGCTTTAAAGGAATAGTCTGACATTTTGCCATTCTCATTTTGTGTTACTTTTACTCTTCTATTCGACAGCTTTAGTTCCTGGTTACTCTTTGCAAATATTTTTTTAATAAAAATCAAATCAACTAATAAATTATGATGCATTATTATAGATTAATAATAGCAAATCTGCTGTTTTTGTTCCACACTATAGGTCTCTGTGTCTTTTTTGTATAATTACTGTAATTTTACTTTGCCATAATTCTCACCTTGTACAAATCTGAACAAAACATCATGTGATGTATCTATAACAGCAACAAATTCAACAGTTTTTTTAATATTTAGTTTTCTAAGTCGAGTATGTTTATACAGCATGTACTATAGTTCTTCAACTTGAGTAAAGAATTTGATGCAGTAATTTCACTTGTATTAGAGTACTTTATTAGGAAAGTTTGTTCTTCCACCTCTGTTATATGGTTGTACAGTTTTTATCAGTCCCATTCTTTTTTGTCACTTGGAAATCGTCCATAATAAAATCTAACTTCAGTACTATAAAAGCATTAGCTTACACTAGCTGCAGGTGCTTTTACTCCATGGAAATACTTATAATAATACCAGATACTCTCATACTGCAGTAGACTAAACGGTTTACTTTTCACACACTGTAAAATTCAGAGTTTGTGAGGCACGTTAGGAATAAACCCCTAAGAAACAGGACACTTCATAACACAGCCACATCCAGACGAACACATGCGGATGTGACCATGAGCTGTCTTTAGCTTTCTGATGAGTTGCAGGGCATTCCTGACCTCGCTGACACACGCTAACAAACAGCAATGAGCTTATGCGTTGTAAATAGCACGGTGGGAGGGTCGGAGCAGAGCAGCTGGAGTATATAAAGCAGATAAGTCCTGTGTAATGTGCAGAACTAACAAGAAGAAAACACTCAAGAAGTTTTCAGCCCTCACTCTTCAGTGGAGACTAAAGACATCAAGCCTGACAGAAGACAACTGTAACTGCAGTACACGACGCTTGCAGGTCCCCTTATAATCAAAGCGTTTGTCTTCCAACGCTGACATGATGTCCCAGCACACTGCCTTGACCGGCCTCTTCGCTGACGACCCTTTCTTCGGCCAGGAGAGGCTGCTGTGGCCGCTGCATCACAAGGCCCTCTCCTCACTGCAGCAAGACTTCTTCAACCGCAGAGCAAAGCTGGCTGACAGCCTCCTGAGGGAGCTCCACGATGGGCACCCCCTGCTCAGATTTAACCAGCTGCCATTCATTTCTTCCACTTTGGCAAGGTATGTACAGGAACTGTGTCTCAGTAGTGCATAGACATGATTGCTTAGGGTGTTTTCTAAACCTATAGCTGCTTTGCTCTGGTCCAAATGACTGGATGAGTTGGTGGACTTGATAGAGCTGATTCTGATCCAGATTCTGATTCTCCTCAGGCTGACTGATGACAATGAGCAGCAGAGACAGACTCCCAGCACAGAGCCACAGAAGGATGCCCAGCTGCCCACAGAAAACAACGGTGACCTCCTGGTGACCCTAGACGCTCGTGGTTACGCCCCCAGTGACATCACAGTGAAACTGGAAGGGCGGAGCCTGGCAGTGGTGGCCATGAAGCAGGCGGCAGCAGAAGAGAGTCAGTCCTGCTCCTCCTCCTCCTCCTCCTCCGCTGCCTTCTCCTCCGCGGCTTCTTCTCAGGCGGGATTCGTCCAGAAGATCAACCTGCCCAATCACCTGGATCTGTCCGGCCTGTCCTGTTCCCTGATGGATGACGGACAGCTGCAGATCCACGCCCCCACGGCCAAGCAACCAATCAGCGAGGAGCGCGAGGTGCCCATTTGGTTCAGGACATCTCTGGAATTTCCCATTACCAAGGATGAGACAGAGGAGCAACACACAGACTAACTCACACATGATACACACTCCACACATACTGTCTGAATAGAAATACATGTTTAATATATGAACAGTAATGACACACACATACACACACACACACACACACACACACACTTCCACTGAAAGACTGTTTATAATGAGTAAAGTTTACATTTACTAAATGAAGAGAACATTTATTTTATAAAAAATTGTAATTTGTATGTAAGTAAAATATTTTAATGCAATGCTGTCTTCATGGTGATGGGATTTATTAAAGAAATAAGAAATAACTACTCCTGTTATGGACTTTTGTGAGCACAAGATGGTGCCAGGCGCCTGTTTTCACAGAGCACCGAGAAGGAGGAGAGGTGAAGGGGGGGAGTCAGCATGCAAAAGGAAGAAAAAGAGAGGAGCATTACGTTTACCTCCCCTCCAGGTGGCTGAAATAGTATTTTTAAAAGATTCCAGTGACGTCGGATTTCCTGGGGAGAAGGTATTTGTTGGCGTGACAAACAATATCAGCAGTTAAATTTTTAATGATTCCTCCTTCACTGAGGGTGTCACGACTGAAGGGGAGAAGAAAGCAATGGAAGCACAAGAAAACAGCACAACTTACAGAAAATCAGTGTTTGCTTATTGTTTACGTGTTTATTTATGTGGGACATTCATCGACATTAGTATTCATTATTATTCCAGAGGGTGGCTGCTCTCACAGAAAGGCAGAGTGTCCACATCTGTGGTGTGGTGAAAGTCTCTACTGGAAACTGCCCTGGCTGACAGAGTAGAAACCTGGCTGCAACCACAGAGTTAGTGTGTGCACCTGGACGCAGGTCAGTCACTATGCAAAACAAGCAAAATGCATTTTATGTTGACTATAGTAGAAGACGATAACACATCACTTTATCCCTTTATTATCTCATTTCAGGTTTATCAATCACATGACTCTAGGCTACAGAATCTAATCAGTCATGTCTCGTGCTTTTGATAAAATGTGTTCTGTGTGATATAATGTGTGATATAATAACAAAAATTTGACATTACTCAGCATTCAGCATTTATGTGAGTAAAAGTGCCAATACAGTAGAAATACACTGCTACAAGTAAACGTCCTGCATTCAAAATGGTAATTAAGTAGAGGTACAAAAGTATTAGCTCAAAAACTACTACTAAGTAATAGAAGTAAAAGTAATCTTTACTTTAATTTTATGATTAATGAATATAATATTATTGGATTCTAATCATATCATATCATCATATCCATCACTTTAATGATGCAACCTTATAACTAACAGTATTTTATTATTATTAACATTAGATTTATGAATAGTAACTAATAACTATAGTTATCAAATAGATGTAGTGGAGTAAAATCACTTCACCCCACAATGCCTTTTTCTAAAATGCAACAAAAACTAAAATCTCTGTGTGTGAAGTCTCAATATGAAGTAGCAGAAAATGGAAAGTGAAGCAGAAATACCTTAGAATTGTACTTAACGTAAAGCATTTAAGTAAATGTACTTCAGTGGCTGCTGTTGAAGCTGTGATAGTGTGACAGGTTGACTTTGAACATGATAAAGCTATGACCACTGTCAATGTTGTGGCTACTGTTTAGTGATTAGGCAGTACCACGGGTTTATAAAGTCTAGTACCAGTTAACTGACACGGTCACACATACAACCACTATAAACCACAGTGACAGCCATGGCTGTAACCACATTAGCTACAGCCACAGCAATAACCACAGCTACTGCAATAATAGTCACAGCCACAGTTACAGCAGCAGTTATCAGAGGCAATAACACGGTCACAGGGCCAGAAACGGCTGCAGCCACATCAAAAGGCTGCAAACTCACACTCTGGTTGCTGTCAGTGGCCACAGAGCTCAAGTGTATATTTGCTCCAACAAACGGTTCTTTAGTTCTTATGCAGTAAATGAACCATCTTCACCATCTGGCAACAAATAATAGTTAGTACATACAAATGTGAATCTGCTGTTAAATTTGAGGATTTGACTTCAGCTCCAGGTTTTTGCAAAAAATCTTATGCAAACATAAATTTTATACATTGATATTAGTTTTCATAAAAAGTTCTTTTCATTGTTTTCTTGTTCGATGGCTAGTTAATACATCCCTAAACACACAGTACATTGTACCAGCTGTTTCATGGAGGTTGTTTTCTATTTTAATCCAAAAACATAGTTTTTCAATTGGAGGGCATAATTTAATGATTTAATCTTCAGATTTTGCTATGTGTTATCTAAACAATGAACATTAAATCATGAAATGATGCTCTCATATGAAAAAACTATGTTCTCGAATTAAGATAGGAATTAGTTCCACACAGTTTCTTAAAATGAAGAACATATGAATGATACATTTATTTCTCAGGTGCAAATTAATTCTGATGTTGTTTCTTCTAATTTCATTTAAAACCAGGATTTTTGTATTTGAATTTCTGTTTTGTTTTGTTTTCTCTGTCTCTCTCTCTCTCTCTCTCTTTCTTTCCTTCTCTGCATGCCTCAAATTTTGTCGCAATTGTCCACCCAGAATGAAATGTCTTCACAGACTCAGCAGGGGTTTGCAGTGTGTGTGGGGGTGTATGTGATTGCGACTGTGCATATATTTGTGTTATCTGTGCATGAGTGTTTGCATGTGCGTAAGTTCTTGAATTTTCTGAAGTCGTAATAACCAAATGTGCTCACATACGTAGAATGATGTCCTGCAGAGTGACGGCTTTTTGCAGCCAAATACTTAATTTAACACAGATGCAAGTTCCTGGTATCTGCGTGTGACTGTCTGTACAGGTGTGGAGAAAAGCAGATGATGATGACTCTCTTGGCATTGCCGTGGTGATTTAGGTCCCCTGAACACCATCACCAGCACGCGTTCACACATACTCACACACACACACACCAGGACACTTTGCCAGGAAATGACAGCACATTGTCTGCGGCGACAGTTATGAGGTCATAATGATGATGGATTCTTCAGGCCAGTGAGGTGTTAAATTTTGTTTTTCTTGCAGAAGGCCTGCCTCAGAGGAAGATGCTGTTTACACTGGCAGCTGGTTCACTCTTAATATACAAAACTCTCATCTCAGTAATCTGATTTGTGCTTCAGTCTGAGCATTCCTCTGGCTGATGTCTCCTTCACATGTGAAAGACCCGCTTTGCTTAAAGCGATGCGAACAAATGTAAGAACAAAGATGCCTGTATGCTGGTAGTTGAATTTATTCTTTATTTTATTTTATTTTATTTTAAAATAATTGTAAAATGACATTCAGGTGTTTATGTGGGAAAACCTTGCTTACCTATGTTTATCCTACCTTTCACACATTTATCACCTTACATATTTAAATACCTGAAAATCAAGCCTCAGTGTTGAGAATGAATGTCATGTGACACGATGTTTCACGTGAAAAATTTGCATATGCTTTTATGTGATTGGCTCCATGACTGTCCACTAACTGTTTGTACATGAATCGTTGACTTAAAAATACTCACTAGAACACTAGAACATAACTAGAACATAGTTAATTTCCAGGAGTAATATAATATAATATAATATATTTATTTTATCATCATCATCATATCATTGGGTTTTCCAATTTACCCAAGTCCATGTGGCTGTAGTCATCACTGTAGCCTGACGGTTTCTCATGCCTGAGGGCACGAAGGTCACACACATTCAACAACAGTTTCTGCTCTCAGTCTTTAAGCAGAATCTTTCCACAATATTATGTATTGCAGATGGTGAAAGACCTACATTTTTTTGCGACTTTGCATTGAAAAAAATTCTTTTTCACCTGACTGACACAACATGGTGAAGCCATGACCCATATTTGCTTGTAAACTATGTCCAATACATAAAGATTCAAACAAATGAACAAATTACAGATTTTAGTTTTTAATGCATTTCTGAAAAAAGTTTCTGAAATCATTTGTGGAAATGGGGCTTGTAAGAGCACACTATGTAAAATCAGATAAAGGTATCAAATGAACTTAGTGACACTTGCTGTGTAGCTCTGAGCTGTTCACTGCCTACAGTTGTATCCTGACTAATGCACAAATGAAACCAACAGCAGAGTGATGAGGAATTCATCCTGGAGGCTTAATTTTGTGATCTCTTCCTCCCTCTCCAGGAATCACAATAAGACAAGCAGCTCATCATTCTTACATCAGTGTCTTTTACTCTACTATGACCTGCCAGAATCTGATAGATGACTTAAATAAACATTATATCAGTTTGTCTAACCTGGAGGAAAGACGTCATGCCGTGCTTATAGTGAAACAACTTATTAGAGTCTCATTCTGATCCCTGCTCAAATAATCAAACAGACAACTAATATTAACCTTAGTTTTTACAGATTTCATTTTTCAGGATGGCATCTCCACAGATAATGGTGCTTTGCAGTTCTGTGTGGGAAGAGAAAGACACTCTAACCCTGCCAGTGTCAGCTATTTGATTCCCACTGGGCCACTCGTGCTAAAAGCAGATGGGCTTTTGTCAGCTATTGTGAGTCATGTTGGATCAAAATGTCCACTAAATAGCATCACAGTGATGACATTCTCACAAACGATTTATCAAAGGTGACAAATGTAGTGTTAACATTTGCTCCCTCAAAGTTGCATTTAAGATGCTAGGGATTTTTTGGAATGCTTAAAAACATTTTTTCTGGTGTTCTTGTCCAGCCAACTTCTTTTTCTTGCTCAAATAATATTGGACTGAATTTAAATAATAAACAAATAATTTGTGGGGTTTGTGAAGTTTAGAAAAACATATTCTCTGTTTTAAAGCCACTTCTTTTTAAGTCATTTTCTGGGCTTGTGTGCATCATGTGACCAATGTGGAAGTTTCACAGCACAGTGCTGATCCTGATCGCCCCCGTCAGAGCTGAGAATATCTGCTGTCAGAAAAAAGCAAACTTCTCCCAAGACCATATGGAGATGCTGATTTTCCTCCATTTCATTACAAAACTGTGACTGATGTAGCCTAATGTAGTTGTAATAAAGACCACAGGATGCACAAAGCACAGGAGTCACGTCTCTATCCTCATCCTCCTGTTTTATTTACTGACTGATCGAATAATTTAATTTGTTTTGCTGCTACTTTGTTTCAAATTTAGTCAGAAAAAAACTTGTTTGAATTTTTATTCATTTTTCTTTCACCTGAAAAGTTCGTTAAAAAAACTTATTTTTGAATTTAGTATTCACCTTTCTTGTCTTTTTTTAAGAGCTGATAGCTAAATATTTACTATTGAGTATCTGTGTAATTCATCATCAAAATAGTCAATTATTTGTTTCAATAATCAAGAAATTAAACAATCAAAATAGTTAGTTTCAGCCCTCCTGGGTGTACCCCACTATCTCATTCCTTTTCGTTCTTCCTCTTCTTGTATTTAACTTCTCTCCGATCTGTTTAACTGCACTTCTTTTGTTGTCTTTAAGGTGTTGTTGATCTCGCCTTTTGTCTGCACATTTTTCTGCCTCCGTTCTAAAGAGGCCAACAGGTGTGTTCAGGATGTGGGAAGATCAACAGTTCAGATGAGCTTTATTGATCGGAGGAAAGACCATCAAACAGAGAAGCTCAGAGGCTCCTCATTTACTTCTTCACCCCTTCTTCAAGGATTGCATTTCTACTAGTTTAATTGTTGCCTTTCTCAATCCCCCCACCCCCTTCTCCTTTGTCTATTTGATCTGTCTGTGTGTATAGTTGTTTTTTCTTTAGATAATTTCTCACCATCTCAGCGACAAAAACCAAACTGAACTGGCCCTTGGGACTTTTCTGTCCTAGTCCTTCTTTTGCAAAGAGACAAACCCCCACACACTGGGCTTTCCAGCATTAAGTCAAAGGGGGTTAAAGCAGGACACATAACATAAGACAGCAGTGAAGCTGCTTCTGGCATGTCATAAATTTAAGAAGTAGCCTGTATTATAGTGGACAGGGCCCTATGCCCAGGGGAAACACAGAGCCTTACACCTCTACAAACTTGGCAGGGATCTAAATGCTAACCCCAAGAAACCAGTCATGTGAATAGTAAAGTCAAATTGTCAAGTGCAAATCAGTTTTATATGCAATACTTACCAAAAGCCATGTGTATATTTAACATGAAAGATTATTAATGGTTCCATTCCTCATCCATCTTACCTAGGTCTCAATCGCAGGGTAACAGCCTAAACACAGAAAGTCTCAATGCATTCCCCGAGTAATGTCCTCAAATCTTCCATGATGTAGGTTCGTTGGAAAGTATTCAGAACCCTTCACTATTTACACATTTTACTGCATTGTAAAATTATTTTATTTATTCTTAATCAATCTCCACACAATAACCTTTAGTGGCACAATGAAAATGTTTCTTTTTAGGACAAATTAAGTAAAAATTTAAAATTGAAATCTCTCATGTACGTGTGTAAGTCAGACATTCACTGTGGCAGTCCAATCCATGGTCAGGTGCATCCTCTTTGCCTCAATCTTTCTTGGAATGAGTCTAGAATTTGATTGAAGTCACATGTGGTCAACTGAACTGACAACTGGCATAATTTAGAAAGACACAGAACTGTGTAACATATAACATCTCACAATACTTGCTGAATGTAAAAAAACAAGCAATCATTTCCAAAAAACTCTCTGCAGACCTCCACAGTAACATTTTGTGATGAGGCACCCAGGGTATAAAACCATTTCCAAAGCTCTGAGTATTCACAGGAGCACAGTGGCCTCAATAATTCTGAAATGGAAGAAGGCGAGAAGCACCACGACTTTTCCTAGAGTTGGCCCTATGGCCAAACTGAGTAACCATACAAGATGGAACTTGGTCACGAAGCTGATCAGGGATTCAGCAGTCACTCTAACATAGTTTGAGAAGTCCTCTGCAAAGATGAGAGAACTTGGCAGAAGGACAGACATCTCAGATTGTCAGTCCAAACAGACAACGCCTGTTAAGAGTTTGCTAAACTCTTAACAGCATTTAAGATTCTTCTTCTGTGGGCTTTCTGTGTTCTGATGACCCAAAGTTAAACTCTTGGGCACTCATTAGGCACTATGTCTGGCAACCATCTGCATGGTATGGTGTCATGCTATGGGGGCTTATCATTGGCAGGGGCAGGGAGTTTGGTCAGAACAGAGAGATGGATGAATACATCAATATAGATACATTCTTACAGAAATACTGCTCCAGAGTGCACAACACCCATGATCATTATCCAATGATAATAGTGCCAGTGTTATACCGGCACCCTGATTCTGACCACATTCTGCTGCTGCATTTGTGAGTCTGTTCAACTCTCCAGCATAGTGTTATATTATATCTGATATTTGATTGCTCAAATGAAGCTGAATCTAAGCATAATCATTAGCATACTGAACATGTATAACAACTGCATTTGAGTTAGAATCATGTTGTAAATGTTGTATCTCCTCCAGTGTACGTGGGAGTCTCCCAGAAATAACCCCAGTAGCTGGTCTTACAGTAAATTGTTACTACCTTTTACACATACAGTGGAGAGAACTCACCTTGCCTCTGACCCTACCTCTCAAGGCGACGCAGCACAGACCCCCCATGCCTGTTTGGTCCCTTTTATACAGAACAGTGACAACAACATGGGGGAGGTCACTTTTAAGAATGATAACTGAGGGTTTCAGACAGTGTAGAGATAAACAGGAAACATGCACACCCAGCCTGTGACCGTGTGCACAAACAGTAGACTTTAGATGACTGGAACCAAGTTTTGTGGGCCAAAATGTCCATGTTTGAGGTGTTTGGGTGCAAGTGAAGAACATGCAGTACAGAACTCGGATGCAGAGGTCATGAAAAGATGATAGATAACTGACTAACACCAATGGAGCATGGAGGTGGAAATTTAATGGTATGCTTTGGCAATGGGAGAGTGGGCAATCTGCATTGTGTGTAAGGCATCCAGTATGGATACCACTCCATACTGAAAAGGCATGTCAGTCCCTCTGGGCAACGACTTCATTTTGTAGCAAGACAATGACCCCAAGCACACTGTTGAACCATCACAGTAGACCTTTGGGAGGCGCTGCAGGAGGCCTGGGAGGAAATCACACCTGATTATCTGCAAACACTAATCAGTAGAATGCCACAGTTTTTAAAGTTGTAAAAGTTCATTTTAACCACAGTGTCATGCACAAATTAGCAAAATAAGCCATGTCGGCACACACGCCATTAACCCCTACCCCTGACAGGGAACTTCAGATCTGTTGCCTCTGCCATGATGAGACGAGCTAGCTGTGTCTGAAGTGGTAATGTAAAGTATTACGCAATTCTCATGAGTTGTGTCTGGGACAGGATGACAATTTACAAAGTGCAGTAACAGAGATTCCAATAGACAGGAAAGTCTAATCTTCTGTTTCAAATGTTTCTATCCACCATTTGGAATCAAGTGTTATTTTAGTACAAAGTAAAATCCACCTCTTGTTAAATGTATAATCAAATCCTACTTCCAATATTTGTATCCCTTTTGTAAGTATGGTACTTCAGTCCGTCCCTGTGTTGCTAATTGTTGAGATGTTAATATTAAAAGGACTATGATAGCATCACACTGTTAATCAACCGGAACAGATAATGAAGTTAGCAGTGGGATGAAATTTCATTTACTTCTTGGTATTGAAAGGGAAAACAAAAGTGTAATAATATGGCTATGAAACCTGAGCTCATTCATCTCAGCCATTATATCATCTGTAGTTGTATTTAATAAAGGGGCTGAGGCACATCTTTCAATGCTTTGTTGGGCTTTAAAGTTAGAATAGGTTCCCATTACTCCTGTAGGAACACAGCTGAGCAGAGATGGAACTGACGGTAAGACAGACACACGGTTTAGGTAAACATGCAAAAATACGCAATAAGAAGGGAAGTGAGAGATACACAGACACACACAGCATTAGTGTGTCCATTAAAGTAATGTTTTATTCTGAGCCACTGATACGGCTGGTTATCAGTGAAGTCTGACTGTCAAATTGTCCTGACAGAGCGGAGATGCAGATAGAAGGATCACAGACTTAAATAAACACTGAAAGGCTCCTGAACATCAAGACAGGAGATGGGCTTTAAAAGCATTTGTGTGTGTGTGCGAGTGTGTGTATCCTTTTATGCTTCCTGTATCAGTTCATACACATATGCTTATTATTGTGTCAGGATTTCACTACTTTTATTATTTCTCAGATCACAAAACAAAAAACAAAATTGCCCTTTCTAAAAAAAATTGGAACGAGCAGTATTGTACATGTTAAAATACAAGTTTAAATATGTGAAAGCGTGTGTGTGTGTCTGCGCGTGTGTGTGGGAGGCGATGTTGAGTGACGTGCAGTGACAGCAACAAAACTGTGCATTTTATCAGCGCTGGTTAAATGTTTCCTGCCACTCTTCCTGCCTGCTTTCAGCGACTCTAACCTTTACAACGCTGCTGTTGATACAATCAGACACAAACACACAGATGAGCGCACACACATTCACTGACATGCTCGTTTTCAGCCACAAAGCCTGGAAACTAACTAAGGACATCTAAGTACTGTACTTAAATACGATTTTAAGGTACTTCCATTTCCATTTTTCTGTTACTTCACTACGTTTTAGAGGAAAATACTGCACTTTCCACTTCATTGGGGCGGCATGATAGATCAGTGGGTAAAGCAGTCATCCCAGTCCTGCCAGGCTACATGTTGAGGTGTACTTGCACAAGACACCAAAACCTCGTAGGAGTGCCGACATGTACTGTCTGGCAGCTGTCCAACAACAATTACCCCAAGGAGATCAATAAAGTATCAATTATTACTATTATTTATATTATAAGCCTAATTTGACAGCCTAGTTACTGGTTACTTTGCAGATGTAGACTTTTCACAGGCAATATAGGAAACATATGTACACAACCAGTCAAAAGTTTGGACCAATTTCTCCTTCAGTGATTTTTCCTTAGTGTTTATTATTTTCAGCATTGTACAATACTGAAGACATTGAAATCATGACAGAACAAATATGGAATTAAGTAGTCAACAGAAACATTTTAAATAACTCAGAATGTATTATATATTTTATTATATTTTAGATTGTCCAAAGTATCTAGATTTAGCTTTGGCACACTCGTGTCATTCTCTTATCAGACTGAGGTGACTGCCTCATGGGGCTGACTGATAGAACAGAAATGAATAGAAATCAAAAATATAAAATATAAAACATAATCTGGGTTGTTTAACACTTTTTTGTTGACTACATAATTCCATGCATGTTCTTCAATATTAATGTACAATGCTGAAAATAATACAAATTAAGAAAAACCACTGACGGAGAAGGTTGTGTCCAAACTTTTGACTGGTAGTGTACACATTATATGGTTTAACTACCTGCAACATTAGTGATAATTACACATTACTGCATCAATAGTTCCAACAATGTAATATTTTTTTAAAAAAATTTTTCCTTTTGGCATTTTAGTGTTAAGCATATTTTGTTGTTGTGCTGTTCATGTTCCACGCCACACAGCAAGATAACAGAGAGCTTCTGAGTTTCTTTTAAATAAGTATCTCAGTTTTACTGATGCACAGAACAATGTATTTCTTAGTGGAGTATCTCTACGTTTGTAGTTAAAGGGAAAGTACATTTTCTAAAATAAAAAAAATGCACTTCCTCAACTTTGTACACTTTGACTACAACATCACAATGTTGGCCACTATTTAGAATTTGATTGAAATATCCCCACAACTAGTGGTTTGATTTCCACAGACATTCATGGCTTCCACAGGATTAATCCTAATGACTCTAAACTTCTACAGTTCTGACCTTTTTTAGAGCTTTCAGTCACAGGAGTTTGCTTAGAGGCAGACTCACACACATGACTCAACTATGTGTTCATCAGCTGCTGGGACTTAGACATGCGTAAGCCATTTTCTCCCCATGTTCAGTGGATTCTTTTTTTATTGCCTGTAAAACTCATTAACGGGCAGCCAGCTAGAATATTAAACATCCACTTATGTATTTCATTATGATTATGTTGCACCAGAGCAAAGGGCCATGAAGCAAATTACGCAGACTCAGACTGGGAAATTGTCTTATACAAGTGTCCTATTCAAGAAAATCTACCCTTGTGCTCCTTGTCTCATGTAACAAATAAATTGAATGTTTTTATTACATATTTTAAATTCTGCATTAGCTGCATTAATTGATTGCAGCCTCACCTACACAACACAAACAAAACTGGGACCTATTCAAACATTGAATCCATAGCATTATGAGAGGACAAAAACTCACCAGGGTGCCTTTAATAACTATAACTGTAAATTATTAAGTTAATACAAGCAGAGTTGTGTTGCCAATTTGCTTATTTAATTCATTTAGCAACCTACATAGCAGCATTAGCATTCATTCGGGGTCATGTTTCTGGCCAACTGATGATATTGATTGTGAATCCAATATTCAACCAATAGTATTAGCAAACATTCAATATTTTGCTTGTCAATCAAAAAGAGCTTATTGAAAAGGTCAATTCAGTTTGATTAGCAGGTTTATCAAGCTCAACATAGCGCTCCCCATACAATGTTGATTTTATGAGGCCAGAGGCATTGTGTTTTTGGCTTATCTGTCTGTCTCATTTGTGTGAACGTGACATCTGAGGACCACCTTGGAGGTACTTTTTCAAAATGTCCACTTTGATAAACATAGATGAACTGATTAGATTTTGGCCTTGCATCCATCCCATTGTGAACACAGTATTACAGGAAAGCCTTGAGGGAATTTGGCACAAACCTTCACCTGGACTCAATGATGATTTTGAATGGTCAAAAGTCAAAGGTCAAGGTCACTGTGACTTCATGTCTGTTCTGTTGATCCATCACCTTTTTATGAACACAATATGTTGAATACCTAATGGAATTTCTTCCAAATTGCCACAAATGTCCACTTGGACTTGAAGATTAACTGATTAGACTTTGGTGGTCAAAGGTCAAATTCCCATCACTGTAGCTCAGGGACACCTGGAGGAAATTTTATTTCATCTGGCACAAATGTTCACTTGGACTCATGGACAAACTGCTAAAATAAAGAATACAAGTTTGGACAGACATGCATGTAAACTGCAACTTTACTGGCACAAATATATAAACATATGTAATTCTAGTTGTCAGTATTGTAATTCAGAGATTGAGCTGATTCTTTGTTTTACACACACATATACACACATATACAACTCTGGAAAAAAGTAAGAGACCACTGCATGAAAGCTGTGACTGCAAATCAGGGTTATTCCACCAAATATAGATTTCTGAATACTTCCTAAGTTAAAACATTAGTAATGTGTTGTGTAA
>JAUMHL010000029.1:2579070-2608102 GCA_032362345.1 Sandelia bainsii | reverse complement strand
TGACCATTTTTCATTTTCTGCAAATAAATGCTCTAAATGAAAATATTTGTATTTGGAATTTGGGAGTTATGTTGTCAGTAGTTTATAGAATAAAACAAAAAAATTTAATTTTACTCAAACATATAACTTTAAATAGCAAAATCAGAGAAACTGATAATTTTGCAGTGGTCTCTTATTTTTTTCCAGAGCTGTATATACACACACACACATGGACACACATTAGCCAGTAGATGCCCTTTTAACAAAGCATTATCACAGGTAAAAGTATTTGTGGAAGGAACTATGGTGTTCTGGCTTCTACAAACACATCCACATTCCCCGCCAAACACACACACACGTATGCAATGGGGTAATTAGCTCCTGTGTTTGTTCAGAGACTGTGGTTGAGAGCTAATCTCACATGATTGTAGTGCTTTTATTGGCTCGATGTGTGTAATACACAGACAGAAAGAGACAGTGAGGGACAGAGATTAAGCTGGATGAATAGATGCTTATTTGGAGAAAAAAAGAGAAACACTGTTGCTTTTTATTTCCATTTCTTATCTAGTATGTTGACAGGGAGGAGTACAGAGGAAAAAATGAGATAGAAAAGAACAGAGATGAGGGAATGAAAATAATTAAACACAATTCTATTTGTAATTTCTCAGGTTGATGTAATAGTAATTGTTGTCGAGTGTTTATCACTCTCGTTTGTGCATATGGGTGTATGTCTCAGAGAAGGAGAGATGCAAGTGAAGATCTGTCTTACGTCATGTTTTGCAGAGGAAAATTACATTTTTGTGACGGAGCATACAGTGTTTTCCATATCTTAGCCAGTTACCTGCAAACAATTTTGAATTTTTTTTTACCTTCCAGGCAGAAGATAGTTTCTCTTCATACAAATCACTCCCTTTAATTATTTGTTTTTTCAAAGTTGTGTTATATTCCAAAGGAACAATTACATGTCCATGATTAGATTTCAAGCTTTGCAGTGGCTTATTATATCTGACTCAACTGGAACAGTTTTGTGTTACACATATCAGATTTTACACACCTTCACCTGTTTGATTTAGAAACCCAGGCTTTATATTGCTGCTATAGATTATTGAGAGTAAGAAAGATGATTGCACATAGAGCTGCACAACCTCAGTAACTAGTCACCGTTAGCATGAGGCTAGTACATTTAAGTGAAAAAAATCACACAATATCAGGCGCATTCTTTCATATTCACACATGCTTTTTTTAGGATATTTGAAACCTGTGTCAAATTCAATATAATACATATCTTGGATGTAAGTTTTACACAAATGTTCACCTATCTCTGAATATTCTTAAAAACACTTGCAGTGACTACAATGGAAATGGTCACAATAGTCACAAGCAGGGGTAATAGACACTCCTCATGTCATGTTTTCCTTTGTTTGTATCAGAGATGGAACTAGTGAGGTCAGTCAGGCCTGGATTAACGCCACTATTAGCCGTCTTGGTTAATGTTTTAGTGTGAAAGGTCATTTAGTAGTAGGTCCACAATATGTGAAACCCATTACGCAGGCACACAGCTCCAACTCCATTTGTCATTCATTCCACTTTAATTTGGATCAAGTACTGTTTAGTTTGATTATGTCTTTTTTTATCAGATCCTCTACAACAGTGGTTCTCAAACTTTTTACACCGGGTACCACCTCAAAAAATATTTGGCTCTCCAAGTACCACCATTATGACCAGAGGTGGGTAGTAACGAGTTACATTTACTTAAGTAACTTTATGAAAAAAATGTACTTCTAAGAGTAGTTTTCCTGCACCATACGTTTTACTTTTACTTGAGTAGTTTTGTGAAGAAGAAACGCTTCTTACTCCGCTACATAGGACAACACTCGACTCGTTACTCTTTTTTATTTATTTTTAAACTTTATTCTACACATTAGTTTCACCTATCAGACGTAGCAACAATGATCACATGACTCTGTTTCACCACCGGTAATAACGTCGCTAAATTGATTGAAGTTGGTTCCCGCCAGCCCTGTCTCCTAAAAATTACGTTAGTATAGGATGAAACTGCAATCCTGATTACGTTTTGATACAGGACGTATTTGGGACCCGATTACGTTTTCTGTGAACGATGATGATATGTTCACAGGTAACGTGTTTTTATTTGCCAAAATATCCGATCAGCATCCGGTTTTCTGTCGGCAAAAATGTCCGACGTTACATTTCAACATCCAGACATGTGAGTGTAGCGATAGTAAAACGTTTTATGGTCGGGATCAGGCATCACAGCAGTGGGTTAGTGTCAGTGAAAGACTGGGGGCTGCTTAATGGATAAAAATATCATTTCACACAGTCGCTTCACACACAACGTCTGCATTAAAAATGACACCAAAACACAATCTTTTTTCTAACCCTAACCTCAATACTTTTATTGCCTAAACCCAACCTCACAGGGGACTTTGGTGTCGATCTCGGGTCTCCGGCATGTCAGTCCTTCACAGTAAACGCCCTCCATCCACCCCAACCACCATTCCACCATTAACAAATGTAGCACGTCATTCGTTCATTCACAAAAATACGTTTCAATACAACGTGACAATTACGTTCTACAAAAACATAATTGGGTGGCAAATATGTCCTGTAATAAAACGTAATCGGGAATGCAGTTTCGTCCTATACGAACGTAATTTTTAGGAGACAGGGTTGTTCCTGTTGACACGCAGAAGGCAGACAGCTGTACAGCTGTGCGCAAATGCGCACACTTCACCCGTGAGATCACTGTTAGCTCACTCTGGATTCAGAAATAAATGTGATTTACCATCACATCCTGATCAACCAACAGACTTCAGCAATGTCTGTGAATAACGATGTTTCTGTCCATGTGACCGTCCGTAAAAACAGCCTGAGAGATCGGGATGCGGTGTTATGACTCTAATGCTGTTAATAATGTTTATGGAGATGTAAAGTGTATAAAAGTCTGACGTTGTCCAGTGAGCGGAAACAGTTCACCTGTAAACTATAGTAGTATTATGTCTTTAATTTTATTATTCAGTTTTTGTGCGTACCACTAGAGGGAACCTGCGTACCACAAGTGGTACACGTACCATAGTTTGAGAACCACTGCTCTACAATTTGTGTTGGACATGTTAACAGGTCTCATCCACACATTCTCACGCATGTGTTATCTGAGCAGCAGGTTGGTTTTAGACTGAAATGGACGGTGGTTAGAAAATGTAAAGTTACGATATCATGAATGATGACTGATTTAGATAAAGTCTGTCATATTTCAACTGAACAATTTTTTCATTTCCCCACCAACAGCAGCCTCATTGACAGTACTTAAAACGAGTTAAGCCAGTGACGTGCTATGGCTGAAGATGTAGCTTATGTGATGATGTCAGGCCTCTGTTGGTATCATGGGCCTCATCCATCAAAAAGGTTTGTGCTG
Organism: Sandelia bainsii; assembly: GCA_032362345.1. NCBI lineage: Eukaryota > Metazoa > Chordata > Actinopteri > Anabantiformes > Anabantidae > Sandelia > Sandelia bainsii. The sequence continues at coordinate 2,604,687 of JAUMHL010000029.1, read as the reverse complement.
TGCACAGTTTGTCACTTCCTGTGCAACAAAACAATTTCATACAGAATGTCCCACCAGTGACCATTCTAATAATTAGTGTAAATCAGAGGAATCATTAGGACAGGCCTCTTCTCTGTGGTGCTCTTCTGTTTTCTGCTCCAATGCTGTTCACACTGTGTTGTAATGTATTATTTTTTATTTAATCACAGTCTGATACAGTTCAGAGACTGTGTGGGTTGGATGTAGATAAGGCAAAGATACACTGTGAAACAAAAGTGTGGAAGAGAAAGACAAAGGAAACTGGGGTCTCCATCCCACCTTACAGCATTAGAGGTGAAGGTGGAGGAGAAGGTGCCAGGACAGGAAGGTCTAGGTCAGGGGTCACTTGTTACTTTTCCCAGTGGGATAGATGGATACAATAAGAAGACATGAGGAGGGAGGAAATTGGAAATAGGATTTTGATGGAATGAGACGTCTTCTCCTCTGAACCATCTTCTTGAACAACGTCAGTTTGTGACGATAGCAGCTCAGCTGCATCAGTGTTGTGTGATGACTTTTGTTGGTTTGGAGTTTGTATTTGCACGTTGTGTAAATAATATAGTTTTTTCATCTTTTTTGTTCAAATATGTTAAAACACATAACAAGTTTATTATTAACCTGTGTTTTTACTGTGTTCAGATCAGTGAAATATGTATAAATGTTCTGTTAAGACACAGAAGAAACATAAACCTTTTCTAATGTGAGCAGCATGTTTTTCTTTATTGAAAGATTTGCATTTTTTGACATCATGTTTGTAAATTTGATTTATTGTCGATAATCCAGATTATGATTATAATGTTTTAAAGGTAGGTTTGTATGATTCGTAATAATGATTAATAATCATACCTTAGACAAACGTACAGAATGTTTACGGAGGCAAAAAGGGAGACTGGGAAATAAATTAATAAATAAATATAACATAAATACATGTCTGTGATTAATTAAAAATAAATAAAGACATTAAAAAATTGCCAAAAAAGAATAAATAAAGGTTTTATTTAAAATAAATAAAGGAATGTATAAATAAAGAGTAATGGAAATCCATAAATACGTGTGGAAATAAATAAAAGTGCACTTATTTTGCTTATACAACTACAAAAGCAGACATGCTCCACTAAGATAAACTTCTTCTTTTCTTTTTTTTTACTTACTTACCTGTTTCACTTTTGGACCTCCATACTTGTTAATGTATCTCATTATGACAATCAAAATGTGTTTATTGCTGACAGACATCAAACTTTCCTCCTACCCATGACAATAGTATTTAGAATAATAAATAACAGAAGAGAAAAATGTTTCTAATGAATGAAGAAAGTTTTTCATGCACCAAAATAATGAATCTGAAAACAACTTCAATATAAAACTGTTGTGACACTGTGATATGGTTTCATCGTATCATTCTGTTCTGCTGCAGCGTCCACTCACCTACAGGTTTCTAATGAACAGTTGTTCTGTCAGGTAAGAGACTTAGTGAAGGATGGTCTTCACTGATCCTCAGACTAGACAAAACATTTCTGGGAATCATTTTCAAGATGTCAGACAGGAACAACTTCTGGACTGAGTGAGGACCAAGAAACTCCGGATGATCAAATAAGGTAATAATAAGCTGCTGTAGGTCGACCTGCAGCTAAAGGAAAAACTCACACGCACGTCTGCAACAAAACACTGATGTCATCACATCAGAGGGAAAATCACAAAGGAGACGATGAGACGGGAAGAGGTTGGATATTAAAGACAGGGTAGATAGAAAGTATATGTACATAAGTACATGTTTGTGCATCAGAGCTCTGGAGAGACACTGCAGTATTGACAATAACCCAGTACTTTCCCTCATATCCCTCTGTCAGGCTTATTATTGGTGAAAGCAGATGGGAGCGCCTCCTAGTGGCATTAACCACACCAGTTTGGTGATTATTATTACTGTGGGACAAATAAATACGTTTGGACAATCTGGAGCGATTATGTCAATCTAATCCAAGGTTAAAAACTGTATTTACTCCCACAGTCACGCTGTTCATATAAACAAATGTCAACGATCTCCGTCGTTTATATTTCTATATGTTGTTGCCCACAGCTCGACTGCTGCTCTTCACATGTGAGCAAAGGAAGCTGCAACAGGAGGAGTGAAAATAATTACTGGTTAATTTGGACATGCAAAGTCATATCTTACTGACTTCTAAGAAAGGCAGCCTGTTTGTCCTTTGTTGCTCCTCTTAACAAAGTCATAGGTTAAAGGGTAAATTCAATGATTTTGGTTATAGTTCTGGGAGAACAGCACATATAAATGAGTGGTATTAAACTAACCCTGCCTTCCCAATATTATCTGCTTCTGGCTAAAAAAATGCCTCCAGATCAGACATCATCTGATGATGATCTGGTTAAACTGACTATGGAGGAGGTTGTAGTCTGGGTCAACTTGCCTCTCCATAAGTTCTCCAGAGCACATGTTTGAAACAAAAAAAAAAATATATATATAGGAAGCAAGTTGAAAATAGGCGAAGTTGCCCTTTAAAGTGTGAAACCGAGCAATTGGCTTATGATGGTTGAATATTGTCCTGCTGAACTGAGCGTGGCCTGTATGTGTACGTTTCGTGTGTCATGGTTGAAAAATGTCATCTCTACCAAAAACAAAGGACATGCATGACCGGCGCGTGAGTAATGTCTCCATCATCACCATTTGACGCATTCTGTGTCTTCACCCCCCCACCACCACCCCGTCCCATCTCCTCCTGCCCCCTCCCCTCTTTCCCTCCTCCCGTTTTCGTTTACACACGCGCGCGCGCGTTCTCTCGTGCGGTGTAAACTCCTCCCTTTTCCGGCGCCTGCTCAACTATATAAATCACCTCAGTGGAAGTTTGAAACCAAGGTGCAGCGGCCTGCAGCGCAAACTGATCCAAGAGAAGACAAGAGAGAAATCTTCTACAGCCCTCACACACACAGACACACACTCTGCTGCTACGACCAGAAAACACCGACTCCGTCTTCTACCTGTCAACGCAACAAAGTCCTCTCACAGTAAGTCACTGTTATTGTTTTGTATTTTACTATTTAGTTCGAATAGTTTGTCAAGTGGAATGAATTCTGTGCAGTCTTAATACATCGCGCTGGAACGACTTAATTCACATATATGTTTTAATGATTTTCTGTAGATGCATGAATATAAACTAAATACCAAAAGAAGTTTTTACATAAAAATAACTAGTTACTGTTCAGTCTCATTTCTGATGACACAAAAGTTGTAAAAGTATGGAGCTGGTAATATTGTGAACGTATTATTATTGTTATTATTATTATGTGGCATAACTGCCTCATATTACACTAGCAGTGGTGGATGAGTTATTCAGAGCCTGTACTTAAGTAAAAGTAGCAATTCCACAGAGTAAAAATACTGCATACACAATTTTATTTAAGTATGAACATCAAAATATACTTTTGAATTACCAAAAGTCCAAAAGGAAAAGTACTCTTTATGCACAATGGCATAACTCACATTATTAGACTGTAACTATTGATGCATGATGGTTCCCATCACTTTAATGCTGCAGCTGATTTTAATAACCATACACAATTTATCTAATAATTATAATTTAAGTTACTTTACATTCCGCTTTGTCAGCTTCCAACTGAGGATCAATCAAATCTTATGATTATAGTTGACTTTATTTTATTAACCTGCATCTGAATAGTCAGTAATCACTGAATAAATGTGGTGAAGTGGTAGCAGTGGCTGACTGCTACACACACACAGTATAGTATATATATATATAAACACTGACTTGTTTAACTGATTTTCACGCCTCTATTTACTCGTCAGTCAACTCAGACAGAGCTTTTCAACAAATCAGTTTTTTTAATGTTGTGCCCCTCAGGAGGTTTGACACACACCAAATGTTTTGTGATGAGAAAAAAAAATGAGAAAAATGTTTTTATCTGCCTTTTGTGACTCAACCAATCAGTTTCCTTTAGGGTTACAGGTATTATGGGATTATTTAAAGAAACATCGGTGAAATGAGGTGATATTTACTTTTACTGACTCATTTTTTTTCAGTACAAAGCAAAAAATGTTCATTATGTCCAACATTTTCAAAATTTTGACCAATGAGACAATGGGAAGTAAAACATTACCAAACTATGATTACCAAATTAATTAACTAGGACTTTATTTTAAAAGAAATCCAAACAGGTCACCTAGAGCTTTGAGTTAGAATTAATTTAGAAATTTTAGGACCTTTAGGATCACAAATCAAATGTTGATCCTTCAATCGGATAAGTGTCCACAACTTCCCTGTCACAGATGGCCATGATGCTGAAGCCATGGACGGTGCTGGTGGCCGTAGTGCTGTGCGTGTTGGTGTGCCTGGGGACACTGGCGGACGCCTACCCCCCCAAACCCGAGAACCCCGGCGAAGACGCCCCACCCGAAGAGCTGGCTAAGTACTACACGGCACTGAGACACTACATCAATCTGATCACCAGGCAGAGGTATGTACTCACACACAGCACGTCACACACACACAAAACACATACGCGGGCAGTAGTCACACATGTTTGTGACACATACACTGTTTTTGACAGGGGGGGGGGGGCATAAGAGGTTCTTATATTAGGGACTGTTTGAAAAATGTTTGTGTAGGGAGAAGTAAAGAATCTTAAATGTAACTTTTCAGTACTGCAAGGTAAAATGTAACATATTGATATGTAAATTAGAGTACACTATCTAAAGTGATTTCTCATAGCTACTTATGCCCACATTACAAGTGAAGCTATAAATGACAAATTTATGACAAACTAAGTAACATAATGGTAAATATTGTTTACTCTTCTTGTAAATGTGAGTAAACTGGGCATGTAGAATAAGTAAGAATAAAAAATACAGAAAATAAAAGGTCCTCCAGTCATTTCCCTAAGTAATTGTCATAAAGTCCCTAAGGATGGCGCTTAAAGTTATGGAGCGCTCTTGGATCAAAAGTTGGTCCCTCATAAATATTAAAAACGTTTCCTAAACTGATTTTCAGGTGTTATGATAATAGCAGCTGAACTCAGTTAGCATGTTTTGCCTCTTCCTGTTTCCTGCTATCGTCCAGGTTACATTTTATTACATTCAAGTCGATTATAAGTTCTATGAGTTCTGAGCTAATGCTAAGCCCAGAGCTCAGTTGATATGTGACACCCCCCCGCTCCTATGCCTCAACCCTCAACCCTTCGCCAGCACACAACAGCTCAGCCGCTCTGCAGATTAGATTACTGGCCACTCTTCAGAACCTCCAGGCCTCCAAATCAACGGGACCAGAGCAATAAAATCACTACAGCTGGACCCTAGAAAGAATCCCAAATCCAGTTATGTGGGCCTGCTGCTCTAAGGTATAAAAGTTCTCAGTATGGAATTATCAGGTGGCATATTTTTTTATTTGAAGCTGCTCTGGCTCATGGGCTATTTGTTTTTATTCATGAAAGTCAAATAGGTCATTGATATTTAACTAGCTGGGTTAAAGGAGTCTCCTCATGCTGGAGAAAGTCTATTTGTTTCATGGGGGAGAGTTCTTACACAGGAGAGTTGCAGATGAAGACATATAATCTTCAAGAAAGAGAAATGGTTATAGAAAAGATGCGGCTGTATCAAATAAAATGTGGTGGCTGTCAGCTTCAGGCAAAACCAATACATATGATGGATGTGGCCATTATTACAATACATGTTCATAGCATTGAGTGAGTGGACAAATAAACTGGTGCCTTTACCAAAAAGATGAAAACCATGATATAGCTCCCACTGAGGACACATTTACATTCTTCTTCTTGAAAATATACGCATTTTGTATTATAGAACCAATATTTTTACACCAGGACAACATGAAACTAATATTTAAAAGCTGTTACGCTTCAAAAGACACTTTTACTGCTTCAACTTAAATGACGTCTTTCATGCAGTTACATTATTTTAAAGTTATCCTGTTTACAGGAAGTTATCCTGCAATTTTTGCACCAACTATCTTGTTTCCTAAGGGTTTAAATACTGCATCACACCCACATGCTAAATAAAATAAAGAAAAAAAATACTATTAGAGTTATTAGTCCAGGTAAAACAAAGACATTTTGACAAGAAAATACATGAAGAGACAAAACAGAGAAGGAAAGACAGTCAGACCGCCTAGCGAGACTCAACAAACGCACGGGTGCAGACGGACCATTATCTGAGGATCTGATGTGTCACACCATGTGACAGCCGCATGAGACTTGATTGCTTTCGCACAGGACAAGACACACACACACACACACACGCAAACGTACACAAACACACCTCCCTGTGTGCGTGAAACGAACCATAAGATTGGGTGCCGGGGTCATAGAGTGAGGTGGAACAGGTGGTTGATGGGAAAACAGAGAAAGTGCAGGTCGCCCTGTAGGAGTTGTGCTGATTAGCACTGTTTCATGAGCACACACACACACAAACACACACATTACCAAGTAAACGTTTTGTTAAACTGCTCTGATTTTACATTTGCAGCTCTCCTGGCACTTTGGTTTCCTTATTAAGAGAATAACAAGACTTATCCAGATTTATCTTGACACCCACTTACATAGGCCAACATTAAAACACACTCTCAATTGCACACGACTGTGAAATGAAAGCAGGCAAATGTTGGACATACATCAGAGGTAAGATGACAGGCTAACAATACTCATATGTTCATAAAAATACAACACCTCTGTGCTCCAGAGAGTTAAAGGAGACTGGCTGTGGAAGCAGTGTGTTATGGGAAAAGTAGTTGGACTAACGGTGAGTCAGTGATGAGTCAGGAGGAGTACTCCTCAGCTGGCAAAAACAGTAGTACAGTGTTTTCTGTTTCTCTGAAAGAGCGTTGGCAGGTCTGAGAAAACAGACTACAGATTAGCCTGCACAACAATCTGGAGTTGGGCAGTTTGACAACATGTGTGTTTCATGAAGAAGAAAAATCTGAAAAGATGGTTTTGATGCATTCTGGGAAATGTAGGATCCAGGGTTTTTGGTGACTAAATGCTAGGATTTCATGACTTTTGCTGCATTTGTTTTGGCAACATAGATACAAATAAATAGGGCTTCCTGTTACTGAGTAACAATAAAAGCCATCTGAGGTTTTTCTAATTGAATGCTTTTAATGTGAAGCTCCAGCAGACAGAAATGAAGGTTTAGCATCAGATTTCATAAATATATTAAGGATTAAAAGCTGTTTGTTGTAAGACATGTTTAAAAAAACTCTTTATATCTGTCATAGGTATGGAAAGCGTTCAACTCAGGATGATATAGTTGCAGAGCTGCTTTTTGGTGGCGACAGCAACAGAGACCAGAGATCAAGGTAAAAACCCAGTGGTTTTAAATTTTAGAAGAGATGAACTGAACATAAGGATTTTAATGTTTGCAAGAACCTACAGGTTTTCCTTCTTTCTTTCCACAGATACGACAACTCCTACATGTGGTGACTCCATCGTCCCCCTCCCTCCTCATCCAGCATTCCCTCCGGGTGTGTCCCACAATGCACCTGAAGGGGCCGACATGTGCCTCTCACCCAAACCCAACCAACGACCGTCACTGACCAGAACACAAGCTCTCTCTGTCTCTCTTGTTACTGTCTCACATCTCTCTCATTACAACATAGCTGTACATAATTTATTATTGAAATAATATATATATGAGATCAGAGCTACTAATCAGAAGGTGGAAACGTGTCTGTGTGTGTGCGTGAGCGTTAACGTCCTTGTATTCCTTGTCCTGTTTAGAGGAGGAAATTCTTGTTTCGCTGTTGCTACTGGAAAGAGTAACATCAGAATAAATGATTCAAATGGTTAAAATATGTCAAAGACTCATTTTTGTTGGGGTGATTCATGTGATGATCTAAGTGTGGACAGTTTACACATCTGATATTTGATGCAGCTAGGGAACTTTAAATTTTACTGGTAACATTTCTGTAAGGTAACAACACTGAGTTAAGTGAAGTTTGGACTTAACTCACATAAAGAAAGTTTGCTTTATAATTCAGAGAGGAAATGATAACACCTTGGTTATTAGTTTGACAAGTTATTATTTTAAAACTCAGCTATAGAAATTGTGATGAACCCACTGCTGCCGTGTTCTCAGTTCAGTCTGTGATTCCAGGTTGTTTGGCTGTAAGACCGTCAGTTCTGGTCAAGTTATTTCAATTGTTGAGCTCCAAAGGACTAGATCCTACATTACCCATAAACCCACATTTGCTGTGATATTTTCATTAGACACTTTCTCCCTAATTCATGTTCACATCACTTTCAAAGTCAAAGTCAACTTTATTGTCAATTCTGCTATAAGTACAAGACATACAAAGAATCAAAATGCCGTTTCCCTCTGATCCCGGTGTTGACAATAAATAAATAATAACCAAAAGAAACAGTGTATAAACAGAAAAAACAATATGTAAACATACTAAAATAACAAGAATTACAATATAGTCTCACACTATATCCTACATAGGCCCTACATGATGGCTATGGCACTGTGTCACCACCCAACAGGGTTATTTTGTCAGACTCCAAACCACAGAATAATATTATTTAGCAACTTTTCACTTCCACAGTGATAAGTAAACAGAGGTTGATGTGTAAAGTCAATTAAGTGCTCCTTAAATAAGGGCAGAAAAAATAACCTAAGAAAAACAACGAACTGGCCCTTTAATAGTGCTTGGGTACCGCATCGACAGATGTCAATTTCTTAGATTTACGTAGATTTTACCGGAAATACGTAAGATTTACCTTCAAAATTACATTTTAATTATGAAACATTTTAAATGACTATCTATTTATTATTACGCAGTGTATAACTGAGGCTGATATGGTTTATTCTAGGTATTTATGTTAATGCAACAATAATAGTTTAACACTGAAAAGCTATATAGTTGCCAACGGGACTTTATTCTTAAATTTTGTCGGAAGTTGTGTGCATTTTCCTGCTGCACTTGACGCTGTTGCCGTCGCTGACGGCTACAAGAAGCCCGACGACAACACGACACATCGTAGACAGCGGGAAGCTCATCCCACTGAGGCAAACGGTACGTGAATGGCTTTAACATGGCAGCTTTATTAACAGGCGACTTCTAATATAGTGACTGCTGAGCGCCTTATTCTCCTTTTCCTCCCAATGAGGCTCATTTGTTGTATAGAGCAGATACACTGGGATGGTGCTGACAAAGGTGCGTGCGCGCGCGCGTGAATGTGTGTAGTTAGTAACAGTAACGTTGTGTTCATAGTAACGTCAGCGATGTCCGTAGAACATTAGCATGCTAACCAAAATGTGTTGTTTTGTTGGCGTTGTCTGTGTTGGGCCTTTGTTTGTGTGTGAGACAACATGCTTTGTTATAATGTGTCCATTGAGTCTTCTGCGTGTGTGTGTTTATATACTGTGTGTGTGTGTGTGTGTGTGTGTTAGGTGAGGGGAGATACACTTTGGACAATGCCAGTGATACAGAAGTTAACATTTAAGTAGCTTAAATAAAGAAAGGAGCTCGCGAGACCCAGTCACAAACAGCTCGTGCTGATAGGGTTCAGGTGACGTGAAAAACAAAATGCCTCTTCACACACAAACACACACACACACACACACACACATTACACATTTATTGGCATAAAGCTTTTCCCTCAAATGAACTGAAATATGAAATTTTATATGGTTATTATTATATTATTATTATATTATATCAAACATAGGGACTTTGGAAGCCTGTGTGTGTGTGCACCTGCTAACCTTTGTTTCTTTATATATGGTGGCAGCAGAGCAGATGGATGATGGTAGGAGGTTAAGGGAGGAGGGGCAGCGATGGGTGCTGGGGGGGTAAATAAGGGGAGGGTGTCAGGAGAAGGAGGAAACATTTGGTGGCTGCAAGCCATAGGGAAAACATAAAGGGAGACAGGATAGGGAGAAGTTGGGACAACGTGGGAGTTGTGGATGTTGCAAACAAGAAGGAAAAAAAGAGCAGACATTTGTAAAAACAGGAAAGAAGATGAGGAGGAAGGAAAGAGGATGGAGGAAGGAGGAGGAAGAAGGTGAGAATGAAGAGGATAGCAGATGGAGCTTACAGCACTGCAAGAACAGTACTTACTGAGTATGTTTTGGTGTTTTTATTGTTCAGGTGAACATCAGCTGAGTAAGCTTTTTTTCTCATCTACTTTATCTCTCTCCTGTTGTTTTATATTTATCAGCAGCTGTGAGTTTTATTTTGGTCCCTATTACCTGCATTATGTACTATTGCTGAAATTTACAGGAACAAATAACTACAAGAAATATTATGAAATGTTTTTCTTGTGACTCATTAAGTACATTTTGCTGTTAGTACTGTTGTACTTTTATTTGAGTATGACTTGGATAGCAGGACTTACAGTAATACAAGGTACAATGTACTGTACTGTAATATAAATCAGCAGTACCATAAAAGGAACTGTGGAGTAAACAAATGCTGCATGTGAGCACTGTTGTCATCTGGTCTCATCTGTTAGTGCTTCAATCAGTGAATGTTAGTATGTAAGTAATGAAGTCTTCACTAAATAATGGATGTTTTGCCAAACTAATTTTTAAATGGCAACTTCACCCATTTTCAACTTGCTTTCTTTTGTTATAGTTTAGGGAGCATGTGTGTATGATTGATATTAAACCTCCCTCTGTCTTCTTTATATTTCTATTGCTGATGACAGCAGTACATTTGCTGCCATCAGCTGACATACAGCACATTAAAATGTGTGTGAACAACGGATAATAGTGGGTGGTAAAAATGTAAATTCAGTTATCACTTATCGTGACTTGCACTTAGTTATCCCTCCACCCTCTTCTCCTCTTCACGTGTGCAAGCTTTTCTTTCTACATCATCTTCTCTTACAGTCTCCCCTGCTGTTGCTGAGGTGTTGTGTAATGCCTACTCTAGCATTAACAGCAGTGTGTGTGTGTGTGTGTGAAAGAGGGTAGGTTTCCATGGCAGCCACGAGTTGTAGCAGCAGCTTTGTCCAGGTAGATAGATAGATAGATAGATAGATAGATAGATAGATAGATAGATTTTAAAGATAGCTAAGAGAGGTGTGCGCCTCTTTGTTCTCCCCTCTGTCTCCCGCCTTCCATTTTATTGTGTCTGTCGTCATGGCGGTGTATAGATTAGTTCCGCCCACATACCCCACCCCTTCTCCTCCACCCTTTTCTGCTCTTTAATGTTCTATTTTTGTCAGTCTCATCCTTGCTGTTTCATGCTTGATACTCAGTTCCAGAACAATCGCTGGAGCTGACGTCGCTGCCTGCTGTGTGTATGTGTGTGTTTGGTGTGCCGTGTTGTGGTGGGAAAAGGAGTTTGATGACTGTAGGGCAACGCATTGCAAATGTTATTTTTCACGACCATATATCAGTTTTAACCATGTGCTGTTAGACATTTTCACACAATCCTTTCCAAAAGTATAGGAATGGGAAAAAGCCAATTTCTTTGAGTTTGCTGTACAGTGAAGACATTTTGATTTAAATCAAAAGTTCTGAATTTCAGCTTTTATTTCTTGATACTTACATCTAGATAAATTAGAAACATAGCAATAACACAGGACCTTTTGCATCAGATCACCCAGAGTTTAAGTAAGCAAAAGGATTCAAACATGTGACTGACACCATGGTTTCTTGCTCCCCAGGTAATAAGCTCTGAAAGATTACTCTGTGAGTGTTATCTGTGTATTTGTTCTGTATTTGTTCTTGAGAAGGATAAATCAACGTGAAAACCAGAGAGCTGTCTATGGAGGGGAAAAAACAGAGGGAAAAACCCCAACATGCAGTGCACAAACATTGGGCATAGCTAATACAACACTTTGACATGTTCTGAGAAAGAAAGAAACCACTGATGAATTGAGCAAAATACATAGAGTGAGTTGACCATGGCCCTAAGTGAAATAACTAAAAATCAGATTCCCAGATCATTCAGTGTCTAGATGACTGATGTCAGTCAACTATATGATAGAATCAAGTCTGGGTGCAAGGAAGAAAAGAAACACCATTACAGCATGTAGTATTCAATATCTGAAGCCTATGGTTACAGAAATACTCCAATGTGTAAGGAAATGCAGCAATGCAAAGTTAAAGGAATAGTTCAACATGTTGGGAAATACACATATTCACTTTTAGTGTTGGATGAGAAGATCCTGTCCTAAAGTTAAGAAAGTCCACTGAAACACAGATTTCTTGGCAGGTGCAGTCACTGTCTTGTTAATTTGAAGTTGGCAGATGACCAGCAGAAAACCTTAGATGATGCAAAATGCACCAGCACATATAATTTCTGAACAACCTAAAAGAAAACATGTCACACCATTGTTCATATTTCACCCCTGGCTTCTAGTAGCTGCCCGCATCAGATTCAGAGCTCTGACAATCACTTACAGAGTGGTCAACTCAGCAGCACCTTGCTAACTGAGCACCCTAAACCGCATTAGATAAAAGAATCTGCCAAATGACTAAATGTAAAATGTTTGTTGACATGTTGATTAGTCAGCTTTTTTTTAAGCTACAGTAAACTAACCAATTGCCTTAACCATACAGACATGAGGCTGCTTAAACTATAATGTTTTCTTTCCTGTCGTTTTTGGGAGTCATTGTAAAGCTGGACTAATTTTCTCCACTCTTCTGTTGTCACTCTGTCTTTCAGATTGACTGAAGCCCTATCATGCCTGTGGCCTCCACCAGGACAGAGCCTGGTGAGACCTGACATCCTTTTCCTCATTAGCTACTATCACTCCACTATGTTTTCTTTATTCATTGCCTCTCTTTTAAAAACATGAATAAGAATACAACAATGAAATGAAATATTATTTCACATGAATGATTTAAAGGGTGGATGAATTATATATTATAAGTGTATTATGTATTATAAATATGTAAATGTAATGCATCTAGTGTAGTCCTCTTATTGAAGGGAGCAATAATACAAATAAATAATACAAATGCAAATAATTAATTGTTGACACAGGCTTTCTGTTGTTAATTTATAGTACCCCAGGTGTCAGACACGATGAGTGACAGCACCACCAGCTCCACCACGGCCAACGACCTGGACCTCATCTACCTCAAAGGCATCATGGAGAGCCCTCTGGTGTGGTACACAGGCACACACACACAAATATGAAAAATACTAAAAACACAGAGCTTTGTGTGTTTTTGTTTGTGTATGGTTACTACTATACATGTGACTCTGTGTGTATAACTTGTGTGTGTATATTAGGAGCAAGAGGAGAGCCTGAAGGAGCCACGACTATCGCCGGTGAGGGAGAACAACGTGGAGCTACTGCAGGAGATCCTCAGAGATCTGGACCCTTTCACACACCGCTCTGACACAGCAGCTGAACTTTCCCACATACTCACACAGCCTCACTTCCAGGTGTGGAACCAGCAAACATACTGTACAGAACACCACATTGACAGAGTGAAAAATATATTCCAAAAAAGCTGTAATTTGTATTATCCATCTGACAATAAAGGGAATTTAATATTTTGATACTTAATGTATATGAAATATTTTTCTCTGTTAGTCACTACTGGAGACACATGATTCAGTGGCATCCCAGACATGTGACAGCCCACTCCCTAGCCCGTGTGATTATGTGGATCATGCACTAGAGGACGGCCACACACCCAACCTGTGTCCACCACCTGACGCAATCCGCATGGTGGGCATACGCAAAGTTGCAGGGGAGCCTCTGGTAGGTAACATGAAAGCATAAACACAACGGACGTACACTCCACGTGCTCTGATTTGTTATAAAAGTTCTGATTTGATTATTGTTGATGATAGAAACGATAGCCTACATTAATTGTGTTTCAGGGTGTGACGTTCAAGGTGGAGGGTGGTGAGCTGGTGATAGCCCGGATCCTCCATGGCGGGATGATAGACCAGCAAGGACTGTTGCATGTTGGAGATATCATCAAAGAGGTAAGCTAGGCTGTAAGTATGACCTGTGCTGACCCCTTCCATTCTTTTTATTTATGGTGGGATCAGTGGCATATTGAAATTCCATTTGGGAAACAGTAGTTGGCTAAAGGTTTTTCTTTTATAAAGTGTTTTTTTTTTTTTTAACTTGTTAGATTTTCCGTGGAGGGTGGAAATCCATGTTCCATCCATCCTTTATCCATATCCACTTATCCTTGCGGACTGTATGTGGTTGCTGGAGTAGACACTGGGTGAGAGGTGGAGTACACACTGGACAGGTTGCCAATCACAGGGATGACATGTAAATCCAGACTATATTAATGCGCACCCACCTGTGCACAGTTTAGAGCCGCCAGTTAACCTAATCAGCTGATGAAGGAAACCGGAGTACCTGAAGGAAACCCACACAGACCAAGAGGAAACATGCATATTCCACACAGAAATGCTAGCTGAGTTTAGTACAGTATAAAAATAGAATGGAATGGAATGGAGAATAGATGGAAACAGGCAGCCTGACTTTGTCTAAAGATAAGCAATGTTAACTTCCATGTATTAATATGCATTCTGGCATATGTATACAGTGCCTGTAAAATTTCCATAGAAAATAATAATTCTAAGAACCCCCTTACTGCTTCCGCAGTATAGAAGCAGTATAGAAGCAGATTTAAGTTGCAGTCAGGTAATTATCAGCCCCTTTTTAATTGATCATGAGCAGGTTTGCAGACCTCTATAAAAGCAGAAGTTTTGTCAGTTTGCTGGTCTGGAGCATTCAGGTGTGTGCTAACACAATGCCAAGAGGAAAAGACATAAGCAATCGTCTCAGCGAAGCAGTTGTTGCCACACGTCAATCTGGAAAGGTTCCTAAAACCATTTTCAAACAATTTGGAGTTTAACATTCTACAGTGAGAAAGATTATTCACAAGTGGAAAGCATTCAAGACAGTTGTCAGCCTTCCCAGGAGTCGGTGTTCCAGCACATTCACCCCAAGGTCAGACCCAAGACATACAGAAAAAAATACAAAAAAAACCCAAGAGCTCAGATGTTACAGCCATCACTGAGCATGTTAAACTTTAAAGTCCATGACAACACAATTAGAAGAGGACTGAACACATACAGTTTTAGGGTTGCCAGGAAAAAGAACATGAAAACATAACTGAGGTTTGCAAAACTTAATCTGAACAAACCACAAGATGTATGGAACAGTGTCCTATGGACAGATGAGACCAAAGTGGAGTTGTTTTGGCCTTAATGTCCAGCACCATGTTTGGTGAAATCCAAACACACCATTGCAGCAGAAACGCCTCATTCACACTATCAAGCACGGTGGTGGAGTGAAGATGATTTGGGCTTGTTGCTACAGGACCTGGACACCTTCCAGTCAGAGCATGAACTTCTCTCTATACCAGAGTATTTCGAGAGGCAAATGTAAGGCCGTCTGTTCAACAGCTAAAGCTTGGTCAAAACTGGGTCATGCAGCAGGACAGTGATCTGAAGCACACCAGTAAATCTACATCATGGCTGAAAAATAAAATAATAAAGGTTTTGGAAAGTCCAGACCTCAACCTATTTGAAATGCTGTGGTGGGACCTTAAGAGAGCTGTGCATAAGCGAATGTCTAAAAACCTCAATGAACTGAAGCAATGTTGTAAAGAAGAATGGACCAAACAATATGAGAGACTGAGACAGTAAATGATTACTACAAGTTATTGCTGCTAAAAATGGGATCTACAAGCTGTTGAATTATGGGGGATACTTAGTATTGCCCCAGATGATTTTTCTTTTTAGCTTCATTTTTGTTAAATAAATAATGGCAATGTGTCACATGAGTCGAGTAACAAGCACCTCTAAAGTTGACACATACTGTACGTATGTATTATTGTCTTTGATTAGTGCATATCAAAACATTGTCGTCACTGCCAAGCAATGGTAAAAATCTCCCGGGAGCCAATGTGCCCAGCAAGGAAGTATTTAGTCACATAACCCTTGGAACTACCAATCATTTCTTACACTTCAGTAGATAGATTTTTTTTTGCAACCAGAAACAATATCTAAATAGTGGAGTACCTCAAGGCTCTGTCCCTTATCCTAGAGTTTTCTTTCTTCTTCTGGTACAAAAAACAAGTATATTCAAGTATACTATTAGTATACTTTTTTTTAACTAAAAACAAGCAAGTATACTTTTAGTTTACTTTTTATGTACTTTTATAGACATACTAGACGTAATTACATTAAAGTATACTTGAAGTATAATAAGAAGTATACAGAAAAAGTATAAGTGCATTTGGCTCATCTTTGCACCTATACTTAACCCTTTATTTACTGTCGGGCCAGATACTTGTCAGATACTTGGAGTATACTGACAAGTATACAGAAAGGTATAAGTACATTTGGCCAATACTTGTACTTATACTTAAGTATATTTGAAGTATACAGTCAAGTATACATAGAAGTATAAGTAGATTTGGCTTATACTTGTAATTATTCTTAACTATACTTGGAGTATACAGTACTTAAAGCTTACAGAAAATAGAAGTACATTTGGCCTATACTTGTACTTATACTTAAAAAAATAAACTTTTAGTATACTTTTTTTTGGTAAGGGAAAGCTGACAGGTGATCCTATCAGGTACTCCTGTCATCTCCCATTGAAGGTTTTCCAAATGTAATTATTTATTTTGTCCACTGTGCTGTCAGGCGAATGGAAGGGAGGTGGGCCGGGACCCCAGTGTGCTGCAGGAGGAGCTGCAAGCAGCTAGTGGAATTGTGGTTCTGAAGATACTGCCCAGCTACCATGAAGCCATAACGCCAAGACAGGTGACACATGCAAACAGAACAGAACAGACACGCATGGTCGTACTCTCAGTCATGAGTTTTACTGGTTACTGGGGTTTTGTAGTGTGTTTATGAAGAACTTATATTCAGCAAAAAACATGCAACATGTAATGCAGTGTTTCATATAGTTTTGTTGTGTGTATTTCAAAATATTAGTTTATCCTGAAATAATTCATCTCCATCTGTGTTTCTCCAGGTGTTCTTTAAGTGTCACTATGACTATGACCCTGCCAACGACAACCTGATTCCCTGTAAGGAGGCAGGCTTAAGGTTTGAGACAGAAGATATCCTGCAGATAGTCAACCAGGACGATGTTAATTGGTGGCAGGTGCGCTACAGAAACAGCATGTGCACATAAGCACTCGTGTCTTTGTGTTGCCTGGCTCGTTAGACAACTTGCAGAAATCTGCTCAAAATCTGATTTTCTGAAGATTCAAATCAAATGTATCCATGCAATCTAAAATGTGAGTGTGTGCATGTGTTGTACAGGCCCGTCACGTGGAGGGTGGGAACACAGGGCTGATCCCCAGTCAGATGCTGGAGGAGAAAAGGAAAGCCTTCGTCAAGAGAGATGTGGAACTAGCCCCTGCAGGTACGGGACAGCAAAGAAAGAAGAATGAAAAAATGGTGATAAAACTTCTTATCACTCTTGTGCTGTTTTACACTGCCACCTGATGGTGAAAGATGGTAATCAGAGAAGCTTTTAAGGCAGTGGTTATAGGTTTATAAGGAACCATTTACAGTTAGTTAACATAATGACATATTAAAATAACCCTATAAACCAATTGGCTAACTTATCTCACTATCTCAGTGTCAGTCATGCAAATGACCACATACAGCGAATTTGGCGGAGGCTCTTTTAAAGGCTCTGGGAATAACAATTAATTAAATTAAAATTAAATAAATTAAACAAAGAGCTGAGGATTGTTACATGTGAATGAGCTCTAGCCACCATGATTTGCCTGCTGCAGCTAATGTAAAGCTGCTTCTATTCGACAGGAAATCTGTGTACTGGTGTTGGAGGGAAGAAGAAAAAGAAAATGATGTATGTGACCACCAAAAACGCAGGTAACAAAACAACCACTGTAAACTCTTATCTGTAGAACCCTGTACTGAAATTTAACATTTTTACTCACAGTCTTTACTCGTATGCCCCCCTCATACCATCCCATCTCCTTTTCCTTTGATCCTTGCTCTCTCAGAGTTCGACAGACATGAGATATTGCTCTACGAGGAGGTGGCCAAGGTTCCGCCTTTCAAGAGGAAAACTCTGATTTTGATTGGTGCCCAGGGTGTGGGAAGGCGGAGACTGAAGATGAAGCTTCTGCTGAGGGATCCACAACTCTTTGGGACCACAATTCCATGTATGAGACCTGCTATGATAAAGTAGTATAGAGCCATGATTTTAATATTTTAAAGTGTTTTACACTACAGATTAATGAGATAATATTTATCAAACATCATATATTTAGTCAAAAACAGTGTTTGGGTTTGACTTGTTTTAAAGCTAATACATAACGTGCAATAATGTGATGATTTAAATTTACATGACTACTTGTCCTCTTTGTTCCAGATACTTCCAGAAAGCCCAAAAAGGGGGAGCGGGAGAGCCACATGTACGCCTTCACAAGCCGCAGCAAGATGGAGGCTGATATTAAGAACGGGCGCTTTCTGGAACACGGAGAGTATGACGGCAACCTCTACGGAATCAAGATAGACTCCATACACGAGGTGGTTGAGGCAGGACGCATCTGCATACTGGACGCTAACCCTCAGGTAGGTGCACACGCCAGCACAAACACGTTCAGCTATATTATGGAGTCAAGACAGTAGTTCATAAGTAAAAGAATATTATTGTGTAAACACAACATTGTTCTGTATTATTATTTTCAGTGATTATCACTAAAGTGTGTCATTTTTCTTCTGTTGAATTTACTAAGCGTAATCTGTAGGTCTGTTAGTCTTCAGAATGATGAAGCCTTACACATGAGTTTCAGCCAACGACAAACATACCATATACGGATACATTAAGAGGCAAAGTGAATCCCTATAAATTCTGCAAATACTGTACCTGCAGTGTGTTTACCAGTTAGTTAACTTTTTCTCATGTTTTATGTGTAGTTGGTTGTATACAGTGGTTTCCAGCTGTGACCAGGAACAATGAGACTGGTGAGAGTGAACCAAAAGAGGAAAGAAATGGGCTTTTAAATCAAATCAATGTTCCGAAAAAGGGCGACACACTTAGGTTTGGATGTTAATTCTGCGACTCTTACTGTGAGTGGCCCTTTCGACAATAACATTACATTACATTTGTAGTCTTAAAATACTGATTAGTAGAGTTGAACTATTTGGTGAAACAGTCATATTGTGATTATTGTGGACTAGATAGTTATTTGTTATTGCAGTATGATATAAAAGCTGTATGATGAGTCTACATGCTTGTTATCAGTATTAGAATTAACTCATGCTACTAAACTCTGTGTTTCCAGAGAACAAAATGACGCTAGATTAATTGTGCAACTCTACTGATTAGTGTGGCCTTAAGAAAGCAAATGGAAATATATTCTTATCTATATATGTCATTACACACATCCTGCACATTATTGCAGGATGTGTGTAATTTTGAATTCTTATAGAAAAAAATCTTACTTTTTACTGTAATGCAGCCCAATAAAACAAAACTACGACATACAGCACAGCCTTAAAACATTTTTGATATTCACATTATATGTACTCTACAGTATATTTCATTAGCATTACATGACATTCTACCAGTGTTTGTATTTTCTGGTCATATAGCTGTTTATCTTGAAGCTGATCTGTACAAATGGGAGATCAGTACAGTCAGTTGATTGTCATGTGCTTTGCTCAAGGGAAGTAAAAAGTTATCTTTTCAGCGTCACTACTCAGGAATCTTCAGCTGTTTAAAACTCTCTAACAACACTTTTGTATGTTCCTGATGCTTTCTAGTCTCTCAAAGTGCTGAGGACCTCCGAGTTCTTGCCATACGTTGTGTTCCTTCAGTCTCCAGAGTTTGAGGTGCTCAAGGTGATGAACCAAACAGCTGTAGATGCAGGAGTGGTTACTAAGACACTGACGGTAAGACAGACTTCCTGTGTGTTCATACACACATAGAGAAGACAACACAGCACCCAGTATTAACTGGAAATAGAAGAGGTGATTCCAGTGACAAACACAAAGAGCATTCAAAACCAAGTCATGTGTTTCCCATCTCAGGATGAAGAACTGCGAAGGACGTGTGATGAGAGTGCTAAAATGCAGGCAGCCTACATTCAGTACTTTGACCTGAGCATCGTCAACGACAACCTGGACGAGACCTACCGCACTGTCAAAGCTGCCCTGGAAACGGTTTCTAAAAACCCGCAGTGGGTGCCTGTCACCTGGGTTTTTTAGAGAGAGGCTGCTGAGAGGAGAGAGGGAATGTGAGGAACAAGGCACTGATGATATACTACTGTAAAAATAATGGATGTTATTTAGATGTTCACATGAGATTCTCTTGCTGAAGCAGCAGCTTTTCTTGAAGGTGTTTAAATAAGACATCCATTATTACACAGGATTATATTCATCAGGACATGGTACATGGGTTTTATTATGGGATTCTAAGTTATTTGTGCCATAACTATCATTGTTTACATTTCATGAGAGAGAATGCTACTAAAACAGTGAGCTTAAGAACATACACGGACCAAACAGAGGTTGAAAACAGCTCAATTGTCTGAAAAACCCAAAAGTATTCAATGTACAATAACATATGAAATGAACAAAGCAAACTTTTTCTGTTACTTCACTAATCTTCGGCCATAAGCAGCGTTAGCTTCAACACAGTTAGTAACACTCCAAGTCTTCTGTGGCAGTGTAAAGCACAAAAGTACAGAGGTGACACATTTCCTCATGTCCACATTAGTCTGCACTGGACATCCTTAAGTACAACATTTGATGTCACACACATGCTATCATTTCTAATTTGCACTTATATTTAGTTGTATGTATAATTTAACGTAAAACCATTTTCCTTGTGTCCTTTTTATTAACTCAGTTGTACACAGTTTGTAGATAGCATCTAGATACACAGTCATAAAAGATATACTGATATAATATGTATGTATGTTCTTGCTTCTTATTTACTGTATGTGACACAGTAGTGATACCTTTCAGAATGTCATGAATAAAGATGTGTACGGTGGCCCACAGGTGAACAAAACAACTGAAGCACCTCAAAGTGTCTGTGTTTTGCCTTTCAGATGTTCTGTTGTTCACTCTGAGGCCACCGTACATCTTCTGTCCATGGTGCCAACTGTAAAAAGCTCATTGTGAAGCTTGTTTGTACTCAGATCCTGAATTGTGGCAGCTACTGAATACTTCTGATGCACAATGAATCGTTAACGATAAATATGAAAAAAACTTTATAATATGTATAAGCACTGACAAATAACTGAATAACTCAGCCCACTTGTTTTCAGTCATATCAGGAGACACTAGAAATCAGTTTTTGTAGAATTCATTATATTTACACTCTTACTTTTTAAAAGTGGCTTGAGCAGATTTTTGACTGGCAGCTATATCTGGATTTCTGGAGTGTTTGGTGTTGAGATACACCTCATCTGTTGCTCTCTCAAGGACATTCCAAAACCACACTGTGTCCTTTTTTCTATGATAGCTCATGAATGCAATAAAACAAGTTTGTCACTATATCCTATCATTTCAGGCATTTAAAGGAGAAGTTCATAATTTTTCAAGTCAAGTTTTTAAACATTCAGGTGTCCATATGAACAGTGAACCTAGTTTAACTTGCCGTAATCGTCTCTCATCTCTTGTAATACAGATCCCTCCAAAAGATGCTTCATATGTACATGATGGGGGCCAAAATCCACCATCCTGCATATGTGTAAAACTATGAAAAAGTTCATCTGAAGACAATATATCACATTAAGTGGATATCTTACAAAGTTGCAGCCTTTTTATTTCCAGTTTAGTTATACGTTTGAATACATTTACACACAGAGGAAGTACTGTGAAGTACTATGGATTTTGAAACGATCTCTTTGTGGCCAGTGCGAACAGGAGGAATTATTACACCAAGCAAGACCTCTTTCAGTGTTCTTATGAGCACCTAATTGTTGTTATTAAGACAGGCTTGAAAAACTATGAACGTATCCTTTAAGTACAGTACAACCTTAAGAATATAGAAGTAATCTGACTTCACCAGGTTTTATTCTCTTCCTAAAATACACGGCTTGCTGACGCTTATCTGTTTGAATAAGTGAAATAGAAAGTGGTATGAAGTGTAGGTGTGCTGTACATATATTAAGTTCCATGTTGTCATAAATGTTGTCTCCCAGCACAAACTGAGATAACCCTCGTGACATCACTACAACATCATATTTGATATTTTTACATATGTTACAAAGCTTCCCCCTGAATAATACAAGTATTTCACAGCCTAAGTATCAGTTCAAAGAGTAAATTGATCTTGTTGTGTAAAATACATGGAATGCCCCTTTAAAATGTGTAGTCTGCATTTCAAACAAACCTTAGTTGCACTGTAAATTTAGATGTCACATGTGCTCTACAGGTCATATCAGCAGTAAACTGAGCTTGAACTTAATTTTGTTGTAGAACTGATTATTGACATGACATATGACATTGTTCATGCTTCTGTCGATACTGAATAAATGATTGAATTGTTTGAGATTTTCTGTGTTTGGATTTGTCAAGTGAAAACCTCAGTAGGTGTGTTGTGAGTTTTAGTGCAGCACTTCATGTTGCCAAGAGGACAAACTGTCATAACTTTTACACCATCATCAGATTATTTTCTTAATTTGTCCAGTATTTTTGTTGTTTACTTAAACTTCTCAACCTCTGTTGTACTTTCTTGTACTCTAGTGATGATTAGCATGTTAGCCTGCTAAAATGCTAAACTAAGTAGTTAACAATCTTACACCTGCTAAACATTCTGAGCATGTTAGCGTGATCTTTAGCATGGCTTTTGTCCCTTAGTGTTCATGTTGTATAAATGTACATATTATATTTTTATATACTGAACAATTACACAGCATGAACATAACCACTGTTTCTATCTTAAATGTTTTTTTCTGAGCAGAAGCTGATTAATACATGTTTGTCCACAATCGTACAGTGTAACTGTAGAGATTTCAGCTTTTTTTTTTTTTTTTGAAAAAAAACAAACCAAAAAACATTCAGTGACAAGCCACAAATTAGCTTTGGCTGTGAGTACACCACTGTGACTGGAGCCTCGTGAAGGGATGAACAGCCAGCGCTCTCTTCTCTGCAGGTCTCATGTCTTTCGTGTGGAGAATGTGTTATCCACTCTTGTCTTACTGGGGTCAGAATTTCTCAAACGTCACGTGTTTTATGGCCTTTTGCTTTCTTCCCTGAACTGTAATAATAATCGATCCTCCTTTTCCTTCACTTTGCACAATCATCCCCATCATCTCTCTGCAGTTTGTTGCTCTTTTTGAAGGAAAGCCTAGTGGAAGGGCAGCTTTTGTTTTTCTATTACCACCATTTCTCTTTATCTTCATCATACTTCCTCTTCATCATCTTCATTGTATCATTCTGGTTTTATTCTGGCTTTTTTCGTGTTACTTTCTACTCTGCAGTTTCTTTCTCTCCTCTCTGTCTTGATTTATGTGATAACCACGTCAGTCAGTGCTCTAACTCTCCGCTGTTATGTGGTGGTGGCTGCTTGGTGTATTTAGCTGTGTGCTGCTGGCGGTGGTCGTCATCTTCCTCCTGATCGCCGGGCAGCGCTACAAGGTGTTCAGCGAGAAGTGCCTGAGGCCACCTGGTCCCTTGGTCACTGACAGCAAAAAGAGGGATGCCAGGCTAAAGAGAGGTAAGAAAGCTTTCTAATACGGGATCTAGAATAATGACTAGGATTGTTATAGATACTAGTGTTAGAGATACTAGTGTTATAGATACTAGTGTTAGAGATACTAGTGTTATAGATACTAGTGTAAAACCAAAATCACTTTTGCTGAGGTTGGTGAGAAACACTGAAAAGAAAATATTTTGGAAGTGCTGAGATACATAGAGTCTTGCAGGTGTCATACGTCAAATTCTTTGCAAAAACATGACTTACAGTAGAAATCTAATGAAATAAGGGAATAGCAATGTTGCTCAGTCAACCAGTTTAGTTCAAACCAAAATACTAACAACTGGTCCAATATTTCACTTATTTGGTAAATAGTTTAACATCTAATAGATGGATTAGCACAAAGGTTTGTGCTGACATTCATGGTTACCAAAGTTAATTTTAATGACAAATGCTAGTGGAGGAAGGAATAGTAAAGTATTGTAGGTCTGCTGGCCTGTAGGACCTTTGGCCAGTACAAAAATGGGTTGCAATGTAGTTGTACAGACATTCACAGTCCCAAGAGGATAAATCCTCCCATCATCTCCAGTAGATTCCTTTCGTGCCACAAATAATTTTAGTTTTAGTTACAGTTAAATGTCTCTACAACTGCTGTGAAATCTGCGGATGTTCGAAGTCCCCATAAGATATATTCAAATGGCTTTGGAGATTCCCTAACGCGTTGGTCACATGCTGACACTCTCTCCTGTTTCAGGCTTTTGGAAGTGGTCAGAATCAACAACATATTTTGAAGCTCATCTTCTACTATCTATGCATTATACAAGCCCTCACAAACTCCTGGAAGTAAAACAGGGTTAATAAAACACTGTTAGTGCTGAATAACTGTGACGTTTTTTATTTGTTGGCAGTTTAGGTATAGCCATAATAGTTGATGCTAGTGAAACCAGTTCCTAAAACCAGCCTTACAACCTTTCTACCATATGGATTTGAAAATGAAATCTGCATTTCCCTGCAGGGTTCCGTGTCGATGGTATTCCCGCAGCTCTGGATGCAGTGGTGATTGGAAGTGGTATTGGAGGTCTGACAGCAGCAGCACTTTTAGCCAAAGCTGGGAAGAGGGTTGTAGTCCTGGAGCAACATGATCAAGCTGGAGGCTGCACACACACCTTCCAGAATAAGGGATTTGAGTTTGATGTGGGTAAGATGCTGATGCAAACACACACCAACACATAGAAACACTATTTACTACTACTTTTACTTTTACTTACTATTACACTATTTCCCTGTAGCTGCCATGTATCTTTCCCAACCAAAGAAACATCAAGTTAGGATTTATCATTAGAATATAATAATAAAGCAGGGTGAGCTAATATAGCAAATATTTGTGACTGTACAAGTTACTTAGACAGTGTAATGTATAGTATAATTAACAATCCAATTATACACAATTTGCTCTCAGTCGATTTGCTGCATTAAACAGAGAGGAAACTCTGAACTTGGCCAAATGTTGTGCGTTAGACTGTATCTGAGCATAATAAACCAGACCTGTGATGACTGCTTTGGAAAACAGTGACTCCATTGTAAATACAAAGATCAGGCCAGATGGGTCAGATGCTGTATTTACTCCTGCTACCATTATGTCATAGGATTTCATGTGGTTTAATCTATTTGTAATGCTAAAGTAAAGCTAATGTCCAACAAAAACAGCCTGTTGGAAACAGATTTGTTTTTCAGCTACATTGTAACATGCTTTTGAAACTCCAAACATTAACAAAAGGAGCCCTCCAAATGTCAATTGTGACTGTTTCAAAAAGGTTAGAGGTGTGTCAAAGGGACCAGGTAACAATGTTCAGGAGGCAAACAAGCCAGATGTGAAACATACACTACTCACAAAAAGTTAGGGATATTCGGCTTTCGGGTTAAATTTCAGGATGAACCTAAAATGCACTATAACCTTTACAGGTGAACTTAATGTGA
>JAUMHL010000029.1:2534986-2548842 GCA_032362345.1 Sandelia bainsii | reverse complement strand
TAAAATTCAGCACAACAATAAAATATACTGATCAAACTTTGTGGAGATTTTGTCTTTGTTCTTTTGGAAGCAATACAGGTATGAGCAGTTTTTGTTATGGTCATTTCCGTGGAAATATTAAAGGTTTTGTGTGATTTCATCAGGGGGGCTAATAATTCTGACCATGACTGTACATGTAACATTCACGTGTTGTGCACTCATTCTGAATGTCAGGTTGCAGACCAGTTACCTTTTTTACCTTGCATGATGATGTCATGGAAAACAAACAAGTAAAAGATATATTTTTTCATGTTCTCCCTCCTTTTCACTTATTTATGTTTATCCCTCTTCCTCCTCTTGTTTGTGAACCATTTCTCATTCGTGTCTTGTCTCATTTGTCTTCCATCAGCAAATGCCTTCCACCCCAGGGTTTGTGGGCTACAACCCTTACAGCCATCTGGCGTACAACAACCTCCGGCTGGGAGGGAGCTCCGGAGGCTCCAGCAGGGTAATGAATTGATGGAGGGATCTGAGAAAAATAGAAACAGAAAAGGGGGATGGGTTTGTCATAAGAGGGAGGGAAGGAAGAAGATGTCATGGACTTTTTTTTAAATTGTCCCCAAATATAAGGAAAGTGGGGAGAAGTGTTTTGGTATATTCACACATACAGATAAACAGTAGCTGGCAGCAACTGGCTACTGATTTGTAGTTTTGGGGATGAGTGAAATATAAAAAGTGAAGCATTTGAACAGAGAATTTTGAGTTAGACGTAGATTTGTAGTGGTGACAGCAATGAAGCCATTAAGCATGTTCAAAAATACATCCTAAAATAGTTTGGTCTAAACAGTTACTTTGATAAACAAGCAGGATGAAGTAAAACAAACGTGTCTTTTTTCTGGTGTTTCTTTAAATGGCAAAAATAAGCTGTCAGAGCTCTGTGGATAATCACATGGTGTTGCTGGACAGAGAAGTGTCGACGCTTTACCTTTACTTGCAGCATACACCAGCCGTGTCTTGTAGCACCGTGTGATTTGCAGCATCTGCACTTATCCATCACAACATGAACACCACCTGGTGGGAAGCCCTGCTTGTTTTCTCTAACATGGTGTTTACACATACAGAGATAAAATGACAGTGACCATTCATTGTCCATGGAAACCCGGTGTAGTCTTTCAGTACATTTCACAGTCTGAGACAGAGACAGAAGAACCCCAGCAACACAATAGAGAGAAGTTGAAGAAAGCTGAACTTTATGCACAAATGCTGTGACCAAGTTCAGAAACATCCACATGAGAACCAGTCAGTATTATCTTGATTCCAGCAGAAACTGAACAGAGTCCGTTTATTTATTTAGTGTATTCCTCCTGGGCTGAGGAAGCAGACTCTGCACATGAGAAAAGTCATGGAATCAGCTACCATTAGTCTCTTATATTGCACTGAGAGACCAGGGTCACTTGTTCTTTTAGTCTGGTGTCAAAGGTCACGATGAGTCATAAGAGTTATAACAAAAGTACAAAAATGGAAAGAACTCGTCACTAAAACAAAACAAAAAAAAATCTGTGCAAATGGTTAAATACAGCTGTCAAACACTGTTCAGTTATCAGCAGTTCCATCCATCATTATTGAGCCGTCATCAAACATATCTGAAAGAAAATCTCACCACCTAGCTAAATCATCAGATTTCTTATTGTAAACAATAAGAGCAGTTTGTCTTTCTTATTGTGTTTTATATTTGTCCCGTTTGATTTAATTTGTATGTGTGATTTGTATGTGTATCCTGATTAGCCCTCCCCCTCTATAAACATAGTTTGCTTGTTTGTGTCTGACCTGTGAAAATGGAACGCAGAACACAAAACTAGGCATCTCGTTCTAAAAAGGAGGGTACACAAACATCCACTCTCTCAGGACTAATTCCATTGTGATCCCTGGTTTGAGTCTGTATCCAGTTCCAAGTGTTACCTGATACCTGGGTTTTCTAAGCACCAGGGCCTCATCACTGCTACCAGTCAGTGAGACAGGAATACACAAAATGAGTTACATGCCTGATTTAGTTCCTGGTATTTCACATGGCTGTAGCCATAGATGTGTTTCTAAAAAGAAACGTACATCCGCACATGCATGTAAATGAATTGATGTGCATCATTAATGCTGTATCATCATTTTTACATGTACACCTTATTTTACTGTTACATGATCCTCACAATCATCAGAACATTATCAGCAGATGTTTTATGGTTTATTTCTAAGGTGTTTTTCCCCCTTTCATCCACATAGTGTCCATTTTCTCATTCACACTTTTCTCCCTTTCTTTGTCCCCCTTCCTTCCACAGAACTCCTCAGGTATCACCGTCCCCAAGCCTCCCAAACCTCCAGACAAGCCACTGATGCCTTACATGCGGTACAGCCGGAAGGTAAGCAGGAAGGTAAGACACCCATCCACGGTGTCTGCTTTTACTGCTTGTCCTCCCACCCTCTGAAAATCTGCAGGGGTTTGAGGGTGGGAAACAGCCGAGCCATGACGCCTTCACCACCACCTCTCAGCCACCTAGTGGAGACTCTTGTTTGTTTAAGCCTCTTGTTTTCAGTGCAGAAGAGCAATTATGACATGCCCGTGTTTTTCCTTTTGCAAGCATCATCTGCTCCTGCCTCTTTATTTCCCTCATTTTGTGCTTGACTCTTCCCTGCTTGTCCAGTTCCAGAGCTGGACATTTTAACATTGAATGCTGCATAAAAACAAAATGTTATATTATTGACATTATACTGGTGGTTCTGTCTTTTTCAGAAATATTCCATTCCATTTCCATTTAGACTTTTTCAAAACTGCTTATGCTTTTTCTTTTATTAGTATTCTTGGCACTTTTTCCTCCTCTGTTTCCTTCACTGTCTTTGTAGTAACTGCACTTTCCTTGTAGTGACCATCTGTTATTTTTGTGTGTGTGGTGATGCTCCTCTTTGTGCGTGCATGCGTGTGTGTTTGTACATGCAAGGTATGGGACCAAGTAAAGGCGTCCAACCCGGACCTGAAGCTGTGGGAGATCGGGAAGATCATCGGAGGGATGTGGAGGGACCTGACGGACGAGGAGAAACAGGACTACCTGAACGAGTACGAAGCCGAGAAGGTGAGGCTCAGGTCCTCTGGGGGTGTTCCAGGAAGTGGCTGTTGTGAAAACTCAGAAACAGAGATCACTTTCACTCTAAGTCAATTACCATGATAATTGATCTCATCTCCCCTCGCTGACCGCTCCCTCAGGGTGATATCTGACAAAAAAAGAGTGTGTCCGAGCATGTTAATGTGCAGAGATTTAGGAGAAGAAAATAAAAATTCTTCAGTTACCCAAAATCTACATAATTCACATCAGGTCAACACTGAATAACCAGACTTTTATTTAAAAATGTAACATGGAGCAGAATTCTCACACTTGAGGTGAAGTAAATATTGAATAAAATGCATTTCTCTTAACATATAAAGCATTTAAGTTCAATGTGATTAAAATGTGCAGCAAGGGTTAGTGTTTAGCAACATAAATTACAATGTTTTATAGACAAAGTAAACTTGGCTTGTGTCAAATCAACATTGCAGTCATGGTAAGTCAGTTCTCTACAGAGGGACATCAGTGAGCATCTTTGGACACAATTCACAATCATGTCTAAATGAGGTTGAGGGTTTAAAACATTAATAATTTTGGCTGGAGGATCGCTTTAAATGTCATACACATGTGCTTGTTGTCCCCCTCAAAGATTGAGTACAATGACTCGCTGAAGGCCTACCACAACTCACCAGCCTACCTGGCTTACGTCAACGCTAAGAACCGGGCTGAGGCCGCCATGGAGGAGGAGAGCAGGCAGAGGCAAAGTCGTATGGACAAAGGAGAACCGTACATGAGCATTCAGCCCGCTGAAGACCCCGATGGTAAGTTTAGTACCTGTGAAAATCATTTCTAAGCCTGTTAAGACATCAGATGTTTATTATTGGATTTTAAATGAGTAATAAAAGTTGTATTTATCATGAGAAACAGTGAAAACAAATGTTTCCTTGATTCCCTTAATTAGAAATCTACGGAGCCCGGGAGCTGCCACAGAAGAGAAAAAAAGAAATCACTTTTTCTCTATTTCACATAAAATGATTGAAGGTGATTTTAAGATGCAAAATTGATGTAAGAACTTGTTTCTTCTTACTTCTCCCCTTCTCTGTCCAGACTATGACGATGGTTTCTCAGTGAAGCACACAGCAGCCGCACGCTTCCAGAGGAACCACCGGCTCATCAGCGACATTCTCAGTGAGATCGTGGTTCCTGATGTCCGCTCGGTGGTCACCACAGCCAGGATGCAGGTCCTCAAGAGGCAGGTTCAGTCTCTTATGGTGCACCAGGTAGGTCGACAGGAATCAGAGAATATCGGTGTCCTATGCAGTGTATGGAGAATAAACACACTTCACAGACTCTCACAATTTTCTGTGTGTTCTGTGTTTCAGAGGAAGCTGGAGGCAGAACTGCTGCAGATTGAAGATCGCCACCAGGACAAGAAAAGGCGATTCCTGGAGACCACAGACTCATTCAACACCGAGCTGAAAAGGGTACAGCAGCACTTACTTATTTGCATCATCACTAAATATTTATTTGTAATTATGTGCAGCCGCAGTGATGAAGAATACTGGGACAAATGTGTTACTGATGTGGGACAGTATTCCACACTACAGCCTGTTTTCACCTCTTCTGTAAACGGAGAATGTTAAAGTCCTTACTTCCTGTGTCTCCCAGCTGTGTAGTCAGAAGGTGGAGGTGGACATGGAGAAGCTGGCGGCAGAGATGGCCGCTGCCGAAGAGGCCGCTCGGCGCCGGGCGGAGGAGAGGGAGCGCGAGGCAGCTGAGCAGGCAGAGAAAGCTCTTCAGCAGGCTCAGCAAGCTCAGCAGCAGCAGGAGGCTGCCGTAAACAAAGCTGCAGAACAGAGCAGTGCTAACGCTAACGGCACAGCCAACCCCACCTCAGGGACCAAGGAGGAGGACAAGCCCACACCCATGGAGACAGGTGCCTACACACGCTCATATCTTGTTGTTCCTCTGCATTTCTCTCATAACAAGGAGGAATAAATCTTTTTAATATGTGCTGCATAAAAATTAATGTTGGAAAATAAACTTGTTTGGTGACTATTTTGGGATTAAGTGTTGTATTTGTGAACAGTATAAGGTTTTATCCAGCTTCGTATAGCTGGACCAAAATCAGAGTTTTTATGTTTGACAATATCTTGTTGACGTTTGGACTGTAGAAACCTCGCGTTATTGACAATAAGAAAAGCTAGCGGTGAATTTCTTTTCCACATGTTGAAACATGAAATTAATCTCTCTTTTTCATGTCTTCTCAGATGAAGCATCCACAGAGCCCTCATCTGACCCCCAGTCTGCTCCACCTCCTTCATCTGACCCCCCCTCTTCTGCCTCTGACAAAGCAATCCCGAGTCCTGAGGCGCCCAGGGAGAGTAGCACTCCCAGCAGCAGCGCCCCCAGCGATGAAGGCAGCAACAGCAGCATGCCGCCTCCACCCTCTGACAGCACCCCCGGAGCGGCAGCTCCAGAACCCCCAGTGGCCCAGGAAAGCAACCCCAGCGCGGCTAACCCTAACACGGCTGCTCCACCACTCCCCCCTGCCTCAGAAGAACCAGCCCCACGACCACTACTGCCCCCCACCCAGAGCAGCCAACAGTATGACATGTAACAGGTTGTTAGTTGCCCAGTGGTAGCTGTGCTGCAGCTCTCCTCTGCTCCTTTTCTGGAGCTGCAGGCATAGAACAAGTGGCTCCATCAGTGTGTTAGTAAGGTCAGTAATTAGCTAATATATATTTCATGAGAGTTCACGTAGGGTTTCACCAAACGAGACCCTGTAGGGGGAGTTATTATGTATTATGGGAATATGCGAATAATCTGTGTAAGCTTCCTTTAACTGTACTCAGCATGCCTGGTTTGATGTGAGCGAATGAAGTGTCACCAAAGAGAACTACATTTACCCTGACTGAGTTTGTGCTTCAGGCATCAAAAACAAGCCATTCCTCTTTTACAATAATGTCATCTTTTTTTGTACTTAAACACGTCCACTGATCAGCATCAACATTAACAATGGCTGGTATTAATGTTGTGGCTGATCAGTGTATAGACTTTATTATTATGAAAAATGTTCAACAGTAACATCAGGTCCAAGCATCCAGTTAGGTAAGCTAGTATCACGTAACATCACTGTTACTACTGCGCACTGCTGTCATCCAAAATCACCCATAATCCACCTGTCAATCCTCAGACTCATTTCCAGTTGGCAGGGTCCACATTCACAACATTAGCACTAAAGCTGACCTTTGACACGGATCAGGCAAAAAGTCCCATTTCCAAGCTTCTTTAGGGTAAAAGTGGAGAATTGTTTTTCATATAACAGTTCTCAGATCTTGTATTTTACCAACAATCCAAAACCCAAAGATGTTCAGTTTATATAACACAGAAAAACAGACAAGTCTCATGCCGCACAGGCTGGAACTAGACACCGTTTGTCACTTTCTCACAATTTTTGGTTGAAAAATGATCAAAATGATTTATCAAAACAAACGTGTTTTTTTTTCCCTGTTGATTGATAATTGGAGTTAAATGTTTCATCATCACCGTGCTACTGTGAGAAAACTCATGTTTCACCGGGATAAATGGATTCCAGAAGTTGACGTATATTTTCATACACATACGTAGTTCAGATGTAAACCTCAGATAACCTCCGTTGTGTAGAGTTTGTACCGATGGACTTGTATGTCAGTGCATGTACATATACCTCCTTTCACCCCCTTCACTATTTTGTAGTATATCGATTTGCAATTTATCCGACTACTACTGTTAGCGTTTTTTAGACCTAGAAGAACCTTTTAGATGAATATAATCAACTTCAGCCTACGTATTAAAGCTGTACTCTTGAATCAGATGCTATTTCTAATATTTCAGTGTGGCGGGGGGGGGCTAACACAGTGATGCAGGAAGTTGGGGAAGCCACATTTGAATTACATGTGCACCGACGTTCTGCATGCTAAACTAAATACTAACCCATAATCCTGCAAGTATCTGTTAAGAGCAACACTGTTCTTTGAAATGAAAGTTTAGGATAAAATAACTGCAGAAACAAAACAATGAAATGACAGGCACGTCTCCATGGTGCTTTTTTAAAATAAAACTGTAGATGAAATGACTTGCATTGAGTATAAGAACAGATGTTTATTGTTCCCCTGTGTTCACATTTCTGAAGAAACAACTGACACACAGTCAGTTAGCGTTTAATCTAGAAGCTTCTTCTCAACATGAGGCTATTTTTTTAACGTTCCTCCAGACTGCGTATTCCTGTTGACACCGCAAACGTTAAACTTGAGCAGAGAAATGCACACGCTACCCTCATCCCAACGTAACCTCAGTCTCTTATGCATTTAAAGGACTGTTTTCTTACTTGAATCTGACTGTTTTTAGGAATATGCTTCTGTTTTTTGTTTTTTTTTTGCATCTTTTTTGTACTGTCTGAACTGATCTATCAAAATAAAGATGCTTTCTCAGTCTGTCTGTGGCTCTGATGAGGTTTTCTGACACACGGGTCAATATTTTCCTTTAATTCAGATTGTAGAATAAGAGTTCAAGTTCAACTGTTTTTTTTTTAACTGATTAATTGGAATATTTTATGTAGTACTACCTAAACATGGTTGTTCTTTGTAATGTTTCAGCTGCAAGAGATTTTCAAAGTAAAAGAAAAGGGAATTATAGGCAGTAATATAGTATAAATTTATAATTAGGAAGGAAAAGGAGTGAAAGTAAAGGAAAAAAGCTTTAAGGTCAAATTGAGGTTTGAACTAACGTACAATTACCTCAACCAGTTCACACACATCCCTTCAAAATCAAGCTTTCCCTGGCATCCATAAGGCCTCTTGATTTGAATTGGCTTATGCAATAAAATACTGAATGTATCTGTTAAGAATAAGGTTTAGACTGATGAGGCCAAGTGGGGCAAGGGAAAGGGTTAACTTGTGTATTTTTAGATATCACAGACTGGAGTTACTTGGGGGACAGTAGGAGGGGTCTTAGAACTATGGGGGCAAGATAGAGGGTGGTGAGATAGGTATTAAGACAGCCCCTGTGGAGGTACCATTAACCTGCTTAAAAGACCATGTATTGCCCCAAAACATCAGTCTGTGCCCCCCAGGGTCTTACTCACTGGTTTATGTGTCTACCTTTATTCTTGACAATAAACCTTTTACACTTTGATTTTTGCCTCTCTGCCTGTTCATTTTTGAAGAAGAACTGAAGAACTCCTGAACCATCTCTGCTGAACACTTAGATTGGATTTTGGCCCAAAACTCAGTCAGATTTGACACAACATAAAATTGGCGAAGCCTTAAGCCAGGAGGAGACTGTGGTCTGCCAAACCTCTGAGCGGGGAACACTCAGAGCTGACATCAGCAAGCGGCCGCACAAAAGAAGGTAAGCAAGCCATTTTACTTGCTACATTGCTCATGTTCAGCAGCTTGGTTGTTGATCCTGCCCAGGTGGTGAGGTAGAAGAGCCTTTCAAAAGAACTTAGAAACAGGAGAGGCAGGAATCAAGTGAACATTTATGCATGTAAATATGCTGAAACATAACTAGCTACTAATATAAATAACTAACTAATTATAACTAACTGCATGCTGCTGATCTATGTCATATGCTATATATTATGCTGTAAAGAAAGAGGGGTAACTGGTAACACAAGTGATCTGTGTGATGAGAAGGGTCACGAAGTGCATGAAGTAGCTCACAGTACTAGGGGAAACTGCTGTGAAGAATTTATAGGTCAGAGTTGTTAGGAGACAGAGATGATGAGTGAAGTGTTGCTGAGAGTGTAGAAACAGAGATAAGAGATGACGTTTCTGTGTTAAAGACGCAGGGTTTATAAGTGACGATGAAATGAAGGTTGTCCCTGTGTTAGGAGATGCATAAGGCTGTGTGTTAAGGAAATACAGACTTTGAGATGAAGTTGCTGAGTAACAGATTTTGAAATGAGAAGTTTCTGTGTTAGTAAGGGCACAGGTTATGTGTAAGAGATAACGGTTTTCTTTGTTAGACAGACAGAGAGGACTGTTGAAGTAATTGAGATTAAATGCAGTCTGTATGTGGGGTATAAGGTACAGGTTGTGAGATGCAATAAGGTTTTTCTGTGTTAAGAAGAGACGCAGGGTGAGGTGAACTGAATTTCCTGGGTTAGGTAAGACACGGAATAGTGTGAGTTTTTCTTTGTTAGAAGGCATTGTTAAAGTTATTGAGATGAAGTAGAGATTTTTCTGTGTTAGGAGCACGGGGGTTGAGAAGATAAGAGATAAAGTTTCTGTGTCAAGAGTAGTCATAGAGTTAAGATTCTGTGTTGATGATAGGACACTTGAATAAAAGATATAGATAAGGAGTGTGGAACGTCCACACAGTAAAAAGTCAAGAAATAGGGGTACAATAACATTAATTGTGGGGTGATGTAAATAGAATGGATCCTGTAAATAAGGTGCACTTAGAAGTAGTTAAAATGCATGTTTGAATCATTCTTTGTAAATAATCGAAAGTTGGGAGCAGAGGCAGGCGATTGGGAGAGGGGAAAGGAGACGTACAAACTCGATGCAAATTAGACAATAGCGATACCAACTAGGTCCCCATACAAGAGGAGCCCATACATAGGTTTTTACAACCAAGAAGCCGACACCTGTCAAAAGCAGGACAGTGAGAGAAATTGATGATGGGCGTTGCTTAGCAACCAGGAGGGAGAGCCAGGGCAGGGGTCATGTCCAGGGCAGTGTGGACGCACACCTGTGAAAGTGACAGTCATGTAAGCAGCACCCACACACATACATCAAACATCAAAAGGCACCCAAAATGAATCATACCTACTTATGACACAGTGAGACACACACCGTAAACACACTCACATACACATACACTTGGCATGTGGCATCAGATGTAGTTTGAGACTTCTCAGCCCTATTGCCTCTTTTGACTTTACTTATTATCATCTGTGGCTGCTGCCAATTTACTGGTATTTAACGTAGTTCTACTCTCATTTTATTTGCAATTGTTTCATGTCTTTCTGATAATATTCAACATCCTTTTCTCTCTTTTATTCTCTTGATCATGTTATTTTATGTGAAGCACTTTGATCAACAGGTTGTTGGTTTACAAGTGCTACATAAATGAATTTAGATTTGAATTCAAATACCTTATCCATACATCTATGCACTTATACTCTCATGTACACACACACAATACCTACACCCATATTCAGTGATATACACATACATACAGACATACACTCACACATTGATACACATACACACTTGTAGTAATACACATGGGAACTCATACACACCCACACAATAACACCCCTACATGCTCAGGTACACGCACACTTGTCTGCACCCACATACTGTAAGAGACAACCACACATAGAAGGAAGGAAGCCTCATTACTACAAAGGCATACAGCAGTATCCATAAACACATAAGAAGGTACTCATGCAGTAAAGCATTCATGCTATTATTGACACAAAAGGGTACCCACTGGCTCAGCGACAATACTGTAAGATAAAAAGGAGGAAAACATCCATTAACAATAATAATAATAATGATAAAGAATTAACCACAGATAATAAAACTTAAAAGACAAATTGAGAATAGGAAGGAGAGTGATAAAATGAAGTATGTAGAATGAAACTCATTTAAAGTAAAGCATTGAAGAGACCTTAGCATAAGCTTCCTGTAATACAGAGACACTAGATAAAGTCTTAAGATAAAAGAAAAGCCTGATAGAATAGACATAGACTGCAGCCAGAACTAATCAGAAACAACAGGCTATGATTTTGGTGTGCTGTAACATTTTTGCTCTGAGGGCTTCAGACAATTGCATGTCCTATCATTCAGAAGATAATGATGAAATAGAATTGAACTGAATTCAAACTAATTTTAGTTTAAAAAGATCTTACTCAGTATGGACAAATGGCACAGTGAGCAAGTCATTAATTTAAAGCTCTGGTGCATGACAAAGTGGGCAGTGATGTCACAGGTGCTGGAGTGAACCTTAATTGAATATCATGAATTTCATTAACTTTTCAGAGTGTGCTTTCACATTGAAGCACTTACCTTTTGCTGTGGCTTATATCGTAAATATAATTTAGCCTGTAACTTTTAAGATAGGTAAGGTAACTAATATTCATTTATCTACTATATAGCTATAAATGATTAGTTGTGGCCTCACATTAAACCGTCTCTGTCATGACCTGGAAGGAGAAGCAATCACTGAGCTGAGGTTCTTCCAGGTGCCTGCAGGGGTAGCTATTGAAGGTGAAGACTGGCTGCTAATTAATTTCAATTTCAATTAATTAATTGATTAGTTGTAATCAAGATTACACATACAAATTGTGTCTAAACAAGTAAAGTGGGAAACTGGGAAGTGGGTAGACATAGACAAGCACTAGGGATTAGACAACCTAGGAAGGCCAGAAAGTTTCTGGAACAACAGTAGAGAAGACCAAATAGCTTTCTGCGGCTATCACTGCTACTAAAATATTAGTATGGATATAGACAAGACGACATGGGGACAAAAAAAAGGATACAGAGCAGAGAGCATGGAGAGGGATGCAGTCTCCCCAAGGCACTTGATGGCTCAGCTGAATTCTACAATTCATGAAAAAACTTCAGGAGGCCAACAAAGGCTTCTACAGGGCACCTTCAATATTGTATGTTGTGAAAAGGTGGACACATAAGGCCACAAATATGAGCGACAAGCATGAAGACAATAGTAAAAGAAAGCTGAAGCAGAGAACAAAGAACAAAAAATACGTTGAAATGGAAGAAAAACCACAGAGGATCCTCCTCAATCCTTCTCAATTATGAAACCTAATTCAGTAAGTGATTACCATTTGGTACATGACTTAAGAGCTGTCAATGCCATTGTGGAGGCTGAAACCCAGTAAGTGTAGATTTCCACACAAATGCTTAGAAATATACCACCAGATAGTGCTTATACAGGAATAGACTTATGCACAGCTATCTTTAGACTACCTCAACATCCAGACTTCAATATCTTTTTGCATTTACTATGAAGAACATTAATTAAATTATTCCTGATTACCACAGATTACTGACTCAGCCCATCACTTTTCATTTAGTTATTAGCCTTAGACCTTCAGAATATTGACATGCCATGCACACACATTCAGTATTTAGATGATTTGTCACAAGTTAGCGACGACAAGTCACAATTCTATCACACTGTCAGGTAGAAGCAGAATTACACAGAATTACAAATTGTCAAACAAAAGGCAGATGTTTAAAGGGGAACAAATAGAAGCACTTGTCAGAGACACCTGGGCCTCAAACAGCTGCAAAGATGCTCTTTTTTCTGGCAATGACAGAATTTAGCAGGCCTCAGATTTGTGTTTTTGCACTAAATCCTGCATCTCTACCAGTACTGATAAAAGCAGCATGCTAAACAGAGAGCTCAATTGACCTCTATTGACAGGAAAAGCGGGAGCATTTCAAGCCTTGAAATTTAACACTCAGAATGCTCCAGCCTTAGGAAACCCAAATTACAGCCAACCTTTGCATTTGTATGAAAGAACAGGAGTTGCTAATGTAGTATTAATGCAAGACACAGCCACAGGTAAGCGATCCTTAGCTCATTGTAGCACTAAATTGGATAAATAAAACAAAGATGCCACCTTGTTATCAAGGATTTGCAGCAGTTTTGCATATGGGAAGACATATGCATTGATCAGTGTTAGTGTGTTAACTAATCCAAGATTTGTTTTAAACTAAGCTAGGAAAAATAGGCTTTGAGGTAATATTGTCAGCATCAGACTTACCATACCACGTTGCAACTAAAATGATCATTCCAATAGATGAAACTCATGATTGCATCCAAACCACAGATACCTGTTTGAAAGCACGTGGAAACCCAAACCAAATTAACACTGTTGGTGGATGGGTTCACATTTTAAAAATAACAAAGACATCATGCTAAGTATGGAATAGCTCAGTTCAATGAGTATGAGAGAACACCTTCTTTTCAAAATTGTAAGCAATGAGGCTCAATCAACCCTGCTGAGCTTAATCAGCAGAAATTAAAACTCTAACAGCTGCCTGTAAGTTAGGAGCTGGCAAAATAGGCACCATATACAGCAACTCTTATTGTGCCATGGGAACTTTACCACATCCTTTGCAATAACAATGAGGCCTTCTGTGGACAAATGGTTCACCCACCAACCATGGGGTACATCATCTCTCAACTTTGGGGGCAGTGCAGTTGCTCACAGCTCTAGCTAATGTTAAATGTCCAGCACATCAAAAACTAACATAATCATATCTAGGGGATACAATTATTCAGATGAGCTAGCTAAAGAAGCAGCAGTAGAGAAATTGTTTATAGGAATCCTGACAAAACAGGCCCTCTACAAACTGACTTATCATCTGTTCTACATGCACAAAATCAAGCTTCTGTGAATGAAATGAGTATGGGGATTAAACAGGAGCCTTCAAGGATAAACAGGCCTACATAAAGGATTATGGTGTTGCCATGCAGAGCACTTTGTTGCTCCCACCTCACTGTTTCGAACATTGATTTCTGATGCGCATGGCATTGACTATTGTACAAGGGGGGAGGCGATACGATCAATTCAGAAGTCCTGGTGGTCACCATATCTAGTGGCAACACTAGGTCATGCATTAAAATGACTCAAGGCCACACCCACCAAGACTCCAGATGCACAGACAGTAGCGTAGTTTCTATGTACCCACTACATTACACACAGGACTGATTATGACCAGAAATTACCTAGTCTTGATTCATTTTTATTACTTATTTTTG
>JAUMHL010000029.1:2515082-2534886 GCA_032362345.1 Sandelia bainsii | reverse complement strand
GAGAGCTGCTGTAACATGCCAAAATAATTTCCCTCTGGGATTAATAAAGTGTTT
Organism: Sandelia bainsii; assembly: GCA_032362345.1. Classification (NCBI taxonomy): domain Eukaryota; kingdom Metazoa; phylum Chordata; class Actinopteri; order Anabantiformes; family Anabantidae; genus Sandelia; species Sandelia bainsii. Next base: position 2,534,832 of record JAUMHL010000029.1, on the reverse strand, counting down.
TGAATCTTGAATCTTGAATGTATGTAGGGAAGCAGCTCATAGTGCCACAAGGATATGAATGGTGGGAATAAATGGAAGTAGAAGTAATAAATTGGAGTAACTATGTGTTTGTAATTAGTCAGTGTCAGATTTGACACAACACTTCCCTATATTAAAATATCGTTCTGCTTCCTCCAGATGATGATTTTTTTTCAGTTCAGAGTTTATCACCAGGAGCAACCAGGTCACATAATCCGAACTGAAAAAACTCTTCCCAGTGATGTCATCTGGAGGAGTTTTTCAGCTAGTGCCAGAGGTGAGTTTAATACCATTTATATAAAGTACATAGATGCTGGATCAGTGGAATTGCCCTTTAAACATAATTTGTCTGTCTGCTGTCTGCTTTATGTATAATAATAATCATATATCTGAATCACACATAAACTCTCAGTGACTTCATGATGATGTGTTAAGATTGAATGTCTCGTGTATGTTGTGTTGTGTTCGCAGTTGACAGCTTGTCTGACTCACATTAATAAACTCCTGAGCTGCAGACAGTTTGGTGACATTCTGGACCTGAGAGACCTGACGCGCATGTACGGGCGTCACCGGCGCCCCTCACGGTTGGAGAAGAAGCTGCCGGACAGAGAACACGCATCGTGTCGGTGCAGGTAACCAGTTCACCATGAGGCACCGGCACCGCGCGCTCAGCTGCCTCCCCGTCGCGCTGGTCCTGATGCTGCCGCCGCCGCCGATGCCGCGCGCTCCGGGGCACGCGGTGGCGGCGGAGTACTCCTCCAAAACCGACTTGGACTACGAGTTCGGGGACTACCGGGGAAAGTGGTGCATCAACGACCACGGTTTCGTCTACGGCATCGGAGAGGTTTACTACCCGAGCCCCACGGCGTGTCCGTGCACGTGCACCGTGGACGGTCCCGTGTGCGTCCGGCCCAAGTGTCCACGCATCCACCCCCGCTGTACGCGGATCAGGTATAAGGCATGCTGTCCAGTGTGCGAGGCTGTGGCCCGGGTCTGTGTCTACGGGGGCAAAACGTACCGGCTCCTAGAGGAGTTCAGGGTGAGAAAAATCCAAACTTCTACGATTTAACCCCCCATTCCACTACATTTGTTTCCAGCTGTTATCATGCAGCAGCTTTAGGGAGAGAAGTGATGTGAAGAAGTTGCCACAACCTTTAGAAGTGATGATATATTCGCCTCCGTGTGTTTGCTGTACACTGAAAATATTTGTGTTTAAGATCAAACAATGGATATGATCCAGATATTTCCTGGTATTTACATCTAGATACGTCACAGATAGATAGAACAACATAGAACATATCACCTTTTGTATGTCTGCACGTCTGAATTCATCCTGCTGCTATTATCATGAGTTATATCATCAGTAAAGACTGGCGAATCTGTTACAGGAGCAGCCATTCAGCCCAAGTCATGACACTACCTCCACCATGCCTCACAGATGAGCTTGTAATGTTTGGTTTTATGATCATGAGCAGATCCTTTCATCCTCCATAAAACTTTGAGAACTTTTGTGTTTCCTCTTTGTACTTTTCCAACCTGGCTTTCTGATTCTTTCTGCTTATGACGGGTTTGCATCTTGGCCTTGCCTGTGTGTAAATGGGTTAATGGCTGTTTTCATTGCTCCCAAGTGGCCAGAATTCAATTAATGTAGATTTAAATGAGCATCCATCTATAACAAAGACACATCACACCCTAGTTGCAATTCACTCCCAGCAAATTTAGACCTGCAACACCTAAAGGGAAAGAAATAGCAGCACTGCAAATGTAGACATGCTGATGTGGTCATGATACTTTTTTTCTACATGTCATAACAGCACATGTTGGACAAGCTTACTTTCTTTCCTCAAATGAGACTATGCTGTTTCCTCTTTTCTAGGTGAACAGGGCTGGTCTGACCATAACAAATTTGCGCATGCTATTAGAAGTTTTGCATTCAGTACTAAAAACAAGTGAAAAAAATAGTTCCATGCAGACGAGCAGCTATGTGCTATGTGAATGTTTGTGTGTCTGTTGGACACAGACTGTCATTAAAGAGACAATACTGGCTACATTTAAAGCTTGATATTCAAACTGTGTGTGTGTGTTTCAGTTGTCGAGGTGTGAGCGATGTCGGTGCGAGGCCAACAGAGAGGTCTACTGCAGCATTTCAGAGTGCCCCGCCCCTCACTGTGTCAACCCCACCTACGAACCCAACCACTGCTGCCCCATCTGTAAGACTGGTAAGACTTAAGCAGTGCTGGTTTTACACCAAAGCACTTTATTCTTCAGTCAATGATGTGGTATCTGTCCCAAGAGGATAACTGTTTTTGATCTTGCACCACTCTCAAGCCAAAGTTTCCACTTGTGCAGAGCCAATTAAGACAATGTAATAAATACGTTGTGATGAAAGTTACTACACTGAGGAATGCTGCCCCAGAGGATGAACCCTTTCCGTTTTCCTCTGTATACCTCTTTTGGCGTCAACTTTGCACACGTGTCACAATCTAACTGGGAGAATATACTGAGCTCTCCATAATGTTTGGGACAAAGAACCGCCATTTATTCACTTGCCTCTGTACTCCATAACTTAAAGTGTGTCATTTAAAACTAGAATCACTGCATTGTGGTTGTCCACCTTCACTAACCAGTGATGTTTTAGTTTATACGCATGTCCAGACTCATATTCTAATAAGTTTATGCATGAGTCTGTGTCAGATGTAATGAAATTCCTTCTAGACATTTCTGAGATATAGCACTGATGAGAATGGGACAAACATAAGATCACAGGGACTTTGACCTTTGAGCACCAAAATCTAATCATTTCATCCTTGACCCCAAGTGACAATTTGTGCCAGATTCGACGAAATCTCTGCAAGATATTCCTGAAACATCACATTCACAGCAAGAGCTGGATGAACATGTTTGGACTGTGATGTTGACCAACAAAAACTAATCAGTTCATCATTGCCTCCATTTGGACAGTTGGAGCGTTCTTGTTATTGCATTCACAAGAATGGATGAATGTGAAGTCAGTGTGACCTTGACCTTTGACCTTTGGCCACCAAAACCACTGAGTCCAAGATAATAGAGTGGCTGTACAGATGGCCGGTTGAATACCCGAAATCATAAATGCCTCTGGCTCTGGCTATAGGACTAGGGCTATAGCCAGGGAAGAAAGTTTTCAGACATTTTGGTTTTACCTTGGAGAAATCACAGCAGTGTCTGGGACACATGGTTTCACAGGTGTTTGCAATTGCTCAGCTGAGAAATCTCTCAGTGCCTTTGCTCTTCTGTTGATCATTTTGGGAAACTGAAGCTGCTGTTTATCAGGAAGTCGTGCAGATTTGTCAGTGACCACTGCAGAAGAACAGAAATAGCCTTTCAGACTAGTTGTGATGCCACAAATTGGGCTTGCAGATACGTGCCTTAAAGTCAGATTGAAGGTGAGCACAGACGGAGGAAAAAACAACTAGATAGCAAAAGTAGGATCTGAAATATCTGACTACATATCTAGCTGAAATCTAACAGCCTGAATCAAGGTTTCTTAGTCAAAAACGCTTTAAGCCAGGTCATCATCTACTTCCATTAATGCTGCTGCAGCCAGATTGTAGAAGGATCATAACCACGTGTGTTGTCATGTATCCCAGCACACATTTAAGCCGATGCCCCCTGTCATTGTTGACTGTGTGATGGTTACATCACCTCATACACCCTACAGCTTACAGAGCCATCACTGTTATGTCACACATGGTTTCAGTGCTGCTGCCATTAACGTTTCTTTCTAACTGTTGTGTGTGTGTGTGTGTGTGTGTGTGTGTGCGTGAGGAGAGATAATAATGGACGGCCAAAGTACTTTATCAATCAAATGCATTAATTCTTTGTGACCCTGCTCCCTTATGAACATCAACATGATCATTCTATCTGCTTTAGAACAGTTGTAGTCTCTATTTTTACATCTCCTCTGCTGGACAGACAGTGGGACAGATGGTTTGGTTTGTTGCGTCATTGATAACCCCCCCACCCCCGCCAAATTCCCTCACGTCAGCTGTGTTTCATCAAACACGGCTGGATCTGGCATCAAGTGTGCTTCCTGTCGTCCCGCTGACAGGCGTTGGTGATTGTTTCACAGGTAGCAGCCAAATCAAGGCACTCCCATCTGTGAACGAGGGATGCAAATGATATTAAAGGCATTCTGCTTGTGTGACACATGTACAGTAAAGACAACGATTTGGATACTTACAACATCGCACCTTATATTAGCATGTTGTAGGGAATGTTAGGGAATGCTAACCAATCAAGGAAGTTAAATTACTTCTGATTGGTAAGTTTTGCAGCTTCTTATTTATTATAATTACATAAGACTAATACTTTGCTGCAGAGCAAAGCGTAGCAGAGCAGGGAGAGGGAGACCTGGACAGAGCAGATTGATTTCTAATCTCATCCTAATACTAGTTTGATTCCTGAAAGTTGCAAATTTTAGCTTTTATTAAATGTCATACTATGTCTCTGCAGCTTGCTACATTTTGCTGAAAACAGTGTTGATGTGAACAGTGATATGGAACCAGGGGTGGATCTTCAGGGGGACAAGGGGGGCAACTCCCTTGCTGTAGAGCCTTGCCCCTCCACCCGCCCCCCACCCCCCCCCCCCCCCAACTGTTATGTCCTTAAAATCTTTTTTCTCTTTTATACCTAAAAAATGTCTTTGTTTTCGTAGGAGAGGTAATGATACAATAAATAGTTTTAAAGTGTATTTGTGGATATTTTGTTGACTCCATTTACATATAGGGGATTTTCACATACTTCACTGACGAGGTCCAGCATTGCCACCCTGCCTAGACCTCTTGCCACTCCTTTGCCCCCCCTTGTAAAATTTTCTAGATCTGCCACTATATGGAACCAAAGCAGCAATGTTTCCAGCCAAAGCTAAAATACATTTACAGTAAATACAATACAGTTTACATTAGCAAAAGTGCATGGTGGCACTAAAAGTTCAAGTTAGACAGAACACTCAAAAAAAAAGAAAGGTTGCACGTAACTGATTTATGTAGGATGAACGTAACTCAGTTAAGTTTATCTAAATTAACTTAAGTTTATCTAACTTAACTCAGTTACGTGCAACCTTTTATTTTTTGAGTGTAGGCATTATCCCCTGAGGACCATGAATCCAGTACCTTTCTTCTCCCCTCTAGGTCCCAACTGCTTTGCTGGGAACTCAGTGATCCCAGCGGGGGACCGCGTGAACATCGATGAGCGGACAGTGTGCTACTGCACCTACCGAGACGGTACGTGGTACACTCATCCCCATGCCACCTGTGAGCAGCGCCCCCAGCCCAGTCCGACACCTGGTGCTGGCAACAATTCCCCTGGCGACGAGGGAACCAGGGAGAGAGCACGGAGGCCATTTATTCCCAGGCTGGATGTGATACCGTAACGTTTGCAGCAGACACGTTTCTAATATATTTTACAGTTGTTGTATTTCCCACACTTCTGTGATGTAAAAGCATAAAAACACATGAGATAAGGCTGTAGTCCATGAGGTTTAACTACTGTAGTAGCCCACACCATCATTCATCCGAATGTTCTGAATAGTATGACTTTCTTACGTCCATGTTTAATCCAGTAAACTGTTTCTGTCCTCACTAGGCAGAAGTTTTTTTAACCCCAAGGAGCAGAGCTGCCCAGTGAGGATCAAGGTTGTGATTGTCAGTGTAGCCGATCACACAGTAACCGGTATTTATTTCTGATACAATAATGCTGACATCAGTGGTGCAACAGCATCCGAGCTGCTGCTAAATCACCATTTGTTACTGGGTCTGTTGTCTGACAACAGAAACAATAATAATAAAAAAATCTGTGAACTTGTGGGTTCTGTGGGTGATCGCAAAGCAGGAGATGAGATGAATGAACAGAAACTACAACTAGAACGAGAAAGCACTGCTGAGTTTTATGGACATGACGTAAGTACCCACAATGCCACACTGCAGAAGTGGAGCAGTGATAGATTCAGACGTGACATCATGACGTTGCGTTGATGCCGAGTCAGTGAATTAAGTATTAATTCTAAGTCACCTGTCAGTAAACAGACAATTGTGTATTTCATGTGAGCTGGAGTTCAAAAGTAGCAACAGGGAAAAGAGGTGGTTGCTGAAAACAGCAAGGGACCCTGAACACAACACAGCTGGATCAGATGGATGCTGGCCTTAAGAATGGCTTCAGCAAGGCTGTAGAACAAGCAGGGGGCAGAGTGGGTGGTGTCGTGGGTAAGACAGCTACAAAACTGACCCTTAGAAAAGGTTTGGAAACACACAGAGTCGTGGGCGGTAGCACCTCCTCTTTTAATTCTACTACTAACTTTTGCACATGACTGAAGATGTAACAGGTGTAAAAAAAAAAGTAACATACATTATCTTTGAAGAGTTACTTTAACAATCCGCTGGCACAATAAACAATACCAGACCTCATGTCTATACAGCCATTGTTAATATTATTAGTGTGTTTTGCAAGTAAAAAAAAAACTCCTATACAGTGTTGTAGAGTAGGGTCAAGTCAAGTCGGTACCATGCAGTGGAAACACTGGAGGTTTTGAGCATATGTACTAAAAAAAACTAGAAACTAGGCATTAACTGCAGCTCTTGCATGCATGAAAAGGAATTAACGGTAAAGATGGATGCTGAAAGTACAGAAGAGGAAAAGAACCAAACGCATATGATGTTGGTGACGTCACATTTGTCGGGACAAATATTAACTTGCTATGTTGGAAATGGCTTCTGTTTATACCGTCACACAGGAAAATATAGTAACTGTATCTGCTGTGTGAGGTCCAGGCTGGGTGCGACTGGGAGCTGGATGTGTCTACTGACATACAGTAAGAGACAAGTGTGGTGCAGATAAGTGGTGCAGGTGGTGGCCTAGTTTTCCTTCCAAGGACCTGCTGGTTTCCATCTGTAAACAGAGGGATGCAGGAAAAGTCCAAGTAGACAACACACACAGAGTTTTAAAATTAATGTGCAAGCAGAAAACCTGGTGATTCAGTATTATGTGGAATAGCAGACTGTAAACATGGATTGTACATATGAAACATCACAGTGTGTCAGTGTTTCTCACCCCCACTGTACACGTCAATCAAATTCCTTAGTCTCAGTTTGTGACTGTGGTGAATGGATAATTAAGGTTTTTTTTGTCTTGACCCGTAATTCAACAGTGTTCAGGATGATTTCACCTCTTTGGATCAAGTGTGTTGCTCTTCTGTTCAGACATCTCCATGCTCTGTCCTGTCCTCATTTCTGCTTTTTAAGTCCCTCTCAGGGAACTATTCAGTACTCAGGTTTACTATACCCCCCCCTGTTTTGTCTTACTCTAGTCTACATGCTCCCCACTAAATATCTGTAAGTAGTTCCAGTTACTGTGTAACAAGTGTACAGACATTAATGTGTAAACTGTTAAACTGCAGCTTGTGAAATAAAACTTACAGATCATTCAAGTTGTCAGTTCAGTTCGCCCTCTAGTGGTGGATCTGTTCAAGTACATTAACCAGCATCACTTTCGATGACCAACTACAATTAGTGTCCCTAATGGAAAATACAAATATCTTTTTGAAGAAAAGGTTTTACACAAGACAATCTGCTACCAGCTCATTATGTTGCTCTTCTCACACTGAATCAATTCCATTAATAATGGAAATTTGAACTAACATGGTCACAGAACGTGAAAATCAAACATTAAGAACTCAATTTCTACCTTTCCTCTACATAACTGAAAAAACTGAAGACGTATACTTTGATTAACAACAGTTTTTATTCAAAACAAACAGGTGCAAGGTCCAGCTCAGGCTATGCTGCCGGCGTTGGAGGCGATCCTGGGCCACAGGTCAGCGCACTCCTTGGCCACTGGGCCTGTGATGGCTGAACCTGCAAATACAAACAATTACAAGTTCCTTTAGTTCCAACACTGCATGCTTCATTTAAATACTAACACAGAGACAACTGAAGACTGCACAGACATATGAATACAACACTGGAAATGGAAAAATATAACAGCAAGGTAACTTGACTAACTCCAAGCAGCACCAACTTCATTAGTCAATGCACTGCATGTTTATTGTTTTGGGTTATATCCAGAAATCTTCAGGAGACCTTCCAGCTATGTCTTCAATCAGTGCACTAATAAAAGCTACTTCCTAGACTTTGTTTCGTCACTGATTGAGATCAGTCAGCTACAGTTGGTCGCTGCCGTCTCACCCACAGTGACGAGCTTGATATTCCCTTCTACGACAACTCACCGAGCCACTGAGCAGACATAGCAAGTGCTTTTGGAAGGGGAACAAGTGTATACCAACCCACCACATCTCAGAATTTCAGAAACAGTCAGAGGTAAATTTGTAACTTACTGTGATGTGAGTAAATCCTACTCACACATAAATGTGCTGCTGGGTTCAAAACATCAGCAGAAACTCTGATATTAACTCTGTGAGAATCAAACTTACAAACTCTGCAGGGTTACCACAGTATCTGAACACTATACTACTGAACCCTGAAATGAACCAAACCAAACCAGAACCAGCATCTAAAAACACTGTTTCAGGTCATTTCACATCAATACAAACAGCTATTATTTCCTGTTTAATGACCCTGCTGGCAAAGACAAGTTACAGGGAAGTTGACACGTAACAAGACTCACCTTTCATTTCTCCTTTGTTGTTTACTATGACGCCTGCGTTGTCTTCAAAGTAGAGGAACACGCCATCTTTTCGCCGATACGACTTCCGCTGCCGTATCACCACCGCAGGATGCACTGTGGACAGGACACACACACACCTGTGTTAACCAGGATTTTAATGTCTCTACTTGGCTGCAACAGAGTGAGTGATCACCAATTATGTGAATGATTTTCAGCCACTGCCGTTTACTAGGGTATGTTTGTAATAGCACTGAAACATTCTTGTTACTGTAATTCAGTTATTTAACACTAAGTGTCTGCAGCAGTGACCACTGTCTCCACGAGGACTTCAGTATCAACAAACACGTCAGGCTGGACAGACCCGCTGGATCCACTCACCCTTCTTCCTGAGCTCTGGTTTGCCTTTCTTGACTGTGGCCATGACCATGTCACCCACTCCTGCAGCAGGCAGACGGTTCAGACGTCCCTTGATGCCCTTCACAGAGATGATGTACAGGTTCTTGGCACCTGGAGGACAACAGGAGAACACCAACACTTAGGTCAAGAGCAAACTGGGATGAGAGCTTCTAGAGGACACTGTGTTTAGGTTTTCTTGTTAGCTTGTTTCGTCACTGATTGAGATCAGTCAGCTACAGTTGGTCGCTGCCGTCTCACCCACAGTGACGAGCTCAATATCCCCTTCTACGACAACTCACCGAGCCACTGAGCAGACAAAGCAAGTGCTTTTGGAAGGGATGCAGCACTGACAATAGATGTGCCACAATATTAATCATACAGCAAGTCTGCCTTAGTAAAAACACACAGCTGCGAATGGCTTCAAAAAAATAATTTCAAAACCTTTTCTAACTACATTTTTCCACAATTTCTGAACAATTTCATCTATAAATAAAAATGTTCACACGTCCAGACAGCAAATAACATTTCACACAAGCGACACCACTCAGACAGTCAAACTTTCATCCACTAACAGGTTAGCATAAAAACTTTACTTCCTGATCTTCTCACTAATCTGTGCAAGTTCTCAGTACAAACGTTGTCTATACTTCCACCAGCACATTTACACCATGAGGTTAGTTAAGTCGTACCTGTGTTGTCAGCGCAGTTGATGACCGCTCCCACTGGGAGACCCAGTGAGATGCGGAACTTGGCTCCAGATGAACCACCACGTCCTGTACGAAGACAGCGACACAGTGACTTGTTAAACACTTCAAAGAACACTGTATTTAACATTTAAATACACATTTACTTCTTGCCCTGGTTTCCCATAAACTGACATTGGATATCAGGTTAATCTGATCACACTTCTTATAATCAAGCATCCACAATCACTTTATTTTAACAGTTAACCACATATGACACGCAAACATCCTTCACAAAAACTGTGACAAATTTATTTACAATGAAAAGTAGCTGAAAATGCAGCAGCACACATGAAAACAAAAAGATCTTGTAACATTTAGATCAAGCTGTGCTCACTGAATTATTACTTAACAATTTAACTGAACAGTATTTTATGTGAGTGAACCCAGCTCCTGAATCATTCACTGCTCTATTTAAACAAAAACACTTTTCTCATGTATTGATGGATGAGAACAGCCAGTAACCATGGTAACTGAAGACTACACAAGATGCTGTTGGTTCCAAATGCCTACATACTATATACATTATATAAATATTCAAAATACACGACAAAAAGGAGAGTAAAACATCGAATGACTAAAATTTTACTAAGACTGAAAAACAAATCAAATTCAGGTGCTAAAATAACACGTCCATGTCCAAACACCCTGTGGTGGACAAATGCAGCCACTCTAACACACAAGTAGCAGACATCACTCTACCAAACGATAGTTTAAGTCTCAAATGGTACAACCATCTCTGCAATGTGAAACCTTGCATCTGCAAAACACACTTTTCCTCAACTCACAAATAGCAGCTACATGACACATGCCCCTTGCTTCGGTGCACCTCTGACCCATCACTACTGCAAAATATTACTATATAGAACATCTTAGAGCACACCACGTTAAACGACCGTAGTTTCATATTTTAGTGCAGCTGATGTTAGAAATACAGCAGCATTACTGAGAAATGTGACTACTGGAAGAAACGATCAGTCAAAAGACATGGAAACTGTTGGTTAACCTCTTAAACTGTTCGGTTAATACACATTTAAATGTTACATACATGAACCTGGAGGATTCATTGGTAACTGCTAACATGCCATTTCCTCCAGTTAAAAATCAGAACAACGTATCATTTATCTTTCCCATCCCAATAATTTTTCACTAACAGTAACTAGATTTACTCAGAATAAGTTTAAAACGCTTTATCTGCCGATGCACATTCACAAATCTGTTTAGCTGATATTTTACAACCATTACACTACTATCCACGTTGACCTCAAAGTAACGATACCGGTTGTGGCTAGCTGTCTCAGCTCGTGTCGTTACATTTAAAGTTCACAACATGCGACCTATCTTTTAATTGCTTTAATTAATGCTACGTTACGTACATCGCAATTAAACCTGTTCGAAGTTGACACAGAGCAGAAAACGACAGCTATCAGCCTTTAACGCTATTTTCTTCACGCCTTCATGGCGCTGACAGCCAAACATGGCTACCATCAACTACACAGCATAAGTGCTATCGTTCAGAAATAGTGACGCGTTTTCATATTATAAAAACTAATCACACATATATGTTGTCTTCCTCGCTCTATCTCACACTAGCAACAATATAAAAGCTGGCGTGGCGTAAAAACGACAGATGAATGTTGATTGTACAAGTGGGATTTCATACCTCTCTTAGACATTGCTGCAGTAGGGAAAGAGGAAGGCGTAGAAAGGAATTGTGGGATATAAAGTTGAACAGAACTTCCGGGTCACGGCGCCGTGGCGTGCTGCGTTCACGGGCTGTGGAAACGCTGTAAATAAAACAGAAAAGGCTTTTTACATTGTAATCAAGCTTATATTTTATGGAAATACAAATTTCGATTTATAATTTACAAATAAATCCTCCAATTTTAATGGAATATTTACATAGAGGTTAAGGGGCTCATCATCAACAAACATTTGTCCTCTGTTCCAATGGCATGTTGTGTTTGCTATTGCAAGTTTTTCAATTTAATAGGCTAACTGCTCATTAGAAAACCCGTTTGGAATTATATTAGCACAGCTAAAAACTGATTAAATAAGCAATAAAACTGGTCATCTCTAGGCTAATAAAGTATCTGGAGCATCAGCAATTATGGGTTTGATTACAGACTTGAGAAACAAAAAATAACTTCTGAAGCTTATTAGTCTATTCATGACCTAAGAAAATAACTATTCCATGTGAGAAACTTCCTAGATACTGAAGATCTCATACAACTCTGTGTACTACTCCCTTCACAGAGCAGAACAAACTGAATCTAACCAGAATAGATAGAGGAATGGGAGGCCCCAGTCCACCACAACAAATACTAAATGACTAGTATTTACAAATATCTTTCTCTGACACACTTTAACATTCCTCATCAGCATTTATATGATCAGTGACTATATTTGGTATTTTTGTTGCTATATTTCTTTTTCAATGTGTGTTTTCATTGAAAACAAGAACATTTCTAAGTGACCCCAAACTTTGAACAGTTCTGTATATTACAACATTTCTCTTGCTTTATTTTCATTATTAATTAATAAATCCAAACAGTACATTGACACAATGCCCTATTTAAACAAGACATCAGTGAAATGCCTGAAATTTGATCTGACATTTTCATGCAGCCTGAAGCATGTGTTGTTGTTAATGACATAGGCCTATTTTTGTAAATACAGTTGAGAAAGAAGAAAAGGATCATTAGAGCATGTCCACGGGCAGTGTTGAAAATATTACATTTAAAAACTCAGAAGCAACATGTCCAGAAACAATATCAGCTCTGGTTTCAGCACGTGGTTGAAAGATGACTGATGGACATCGTTACAAAACCAAAGCTGACATTCCTGCACTTCTCCATCAATAGTGGGATATTGTGTTTTGGTTTATGGGTGACCTGTGAGCAAGTCAGCACTTTCTGTAATACATAGTGTCATTAATTGATGACTCTTTGTAATATATTTTCTGAGAATTTTGAATCAAATGTAGTGTGTCAGTTATTTATTCACAAAGTAGATTGATCTACTTTATCTCGCTGGTGTCATTGGTAGCTTCCCCAACAACACTATTATTAGCAGGTGTTTGGTGTCCTATGGCTGCTGGATGGGTTGTTGGGGTTTAGGAAAATGGGTGAGAAATACTTATAGTAATAGGAGTATAATCATTTTAGAGAGAGGTGTCAATGGTCTTTTGCTCTGGTGGAGCAACATTTCTTCTGTATGTCAGCGTTCTGACAAAGCCTGCAAAACAGATTCCATTCTCTTCCTGAATCATCTGATTTGACAAGATCACATTTCGTGACCGGCCAAGCTGCACGTTAGAAAGTGAAAACAGTCTCCACTCACCAGGCAGACAGGAAGGGGCTCTACCTTGGGCTTGTCCAAATACTCCAGGACTGGATTCACAACTATATTGCAATGGATTCTGTCCGTGATGCTACACTCTGCACCTGACCCTGTTCAGTGGGTTGAACAAATGGCAGCTTCCTTCATAAACCTGCTGGCTGCTGTCAGACGCTGTTGTCTGGCTCAAGGCTGACTGATTTCCTCTTCTCTAATCACATTTGGATTTTACTGCACCTACTTCATAAGATTCTTGATGTGGTTCCCAAAGTACCAAGAGAAAGAAATGTGGCATTTTAAAAGTGACTGAATACATTAGAAATAAAATAATATATATCAGGTGCAACAACAAGGTGAGTGAAAGACTTTATTGGACAAAGCTAAATGCTACTCCCTTTACAAGAATAAAACTAATCTCAATCATTTTAAATAAAATTATTAGATAATTATTTTTATTAGAGTTGTCCTGTGTGTGTCAGAACCATCAATGTATTGAGAGAGAGCTGGATGTGGTGCTAACAGACACCATTATAAACAAGACATCTGTTAAACTGGACGCCTCTAACTGCAAAGTTTAGTTACTTTTCCTATTAGCATTTTTGTTTTGTTTTATATCATCTTTAACAGAGCATCACGTGACATCTTTGAATCCAGGATTCAGTTCCTACAACGCATCCAGGGTCAGGGCGTGGCCTCCCAGCGTCTCTGTCGTCTGTAGAGGTCAAAGGTTGAGTCGGTGGGCCAGGGCAATGGGCGGAGCTTGTAGTCGACAGACCCCTCCAGTGGTGGGAGGGGCTTCTGTCTGAACAGGTCAGAGGTCATAAAGTGGAGAAGTGAGGGGCCGTCTGCTGTCTTCTCAGGGCAGTGTGGGGATGGGGCCAGCAGCAGCCTCTCCTGCAGTGCCTGGCTGATCAGCTCATCCTGGTGCACGTTGACGCTGACCAGTGAGGTGAAGAGATGCTGAGAACGAGAGACATTCACTACTACATAGACAAAGAGAGAGAGAGAGAGAGACAGTAGAAAGTTAAACAAGGTTGTGAAATACAATATGTAGGTATATAGACCTACTTAAACTGTAAGTGTAATCTAAAACCCAAAGTAAAACTTAACTGGGGTGACCAGGTATCCCAGAATGCATTGTGAGCGAAACAGCTGTCATGTTTCATTAGAATCCAGCATATTTAGGTATCCCTGGCTGCAGAAAACAGAATGGGGCGGGGTCTAAATTTGTGCTGTGTACATTAAATTTTCTCCAAGTCTGCTCTTCAAGGAAGGGAGTCAAAATTTGCCGTACTCTGTACTGAGTCATTATATGTCATTTAATACAGAAATCTACCCAGCATGCATTATGCAGCGATGTCTGTTGATCGTTTGTAGTTTAACCCATCTCAAATAAGCCTGATGTCATAAGTTGGTGCTTATAATTAGTCTCAAATTATATCTTAAATTGTTTCCGCGATAAATATCGTTTTTCCTTAAGTCTTGGTGGAATGAAGAGCTGCAGGAAAATGAGGAGAGACGAACCAAGGAAATTTGTATGGAAATGAGATGTCCTTTCCTATGAACCAGCACCTGAAGGGACTGCAGCTCAGCTGGATCAGTCTGCAGGTGTTAAAATATGCCCTGGAGTTTGCTTTTGCAGAGTTACGTGATGTTGTGTGTGTGTGTGTATGTTTGTGTTACCTTCAGTAGCTCTGGTATTGATCAGGTTTTTAGTCCTCTCTGACCTCTGCAGTGTGTCCTGAATGGCCTTCTGGGTGTTAAACTCTGCTCCCTGAAAGACACCACACAGCCAGGTTACCATGGTAATCAGCTGTTAATTGCTTCGGCTATAAATTATTGATAATCTAGTGATGTACCTGCAGTGACTGAAGCTCCGCCTTCAGAGCCAGAGTGGTGTGTAGCTCCGCCCTCTCCAGACACACCAGATCTTGATTGGCTGCTGCAGCAGGAGGCTCTGCTGATTGTCTCAAGGCTTCACCAAACAGAGCAGATTTTATCAATCATTTTATTATCAGCAGCCTCTGAGACAGTCTGACTGATTATATGTACATACAACATATAAACAAATAAAATTAATAACAATAACAATACTGTGCGTTAGGTTAATGAACAAAGTAAAAGTCTGATTTATTCAGACACTCAGAGTAAACTGTCAGTCTCTGGTTACCATGGTGACGTCCTCTGCTCTTCCTGTGACCTCTGACTGGCTGCTGAGACGAGGCATTTCTGCTGAGAGTGATGTGAGGCTCCGGTGTTACCGTGATGGCCACCGGCTCTTCAAAACACACCTTCAGGAGACCACACACACACACACACACACCAAGGCTAAAGGATGATATCATCACACATGTCATACATACACACTGTTTGTAGAAGCAAAACATTGCTTCTCATGGACTATTAGTTCAAGCAGTGAATGATTTTCACATGAGGGAAGGAGCTTTTGATGGTTTCACAGTTATTACTTTCCCTCCTCACAGGTGCCCTAGAGGACACACACCAGCACTACAGGATGATCACCTGTGTGTTCCTCTTTCTTCCAGTCTGTCTTCTTGGGTGGGGCTTCTGCTGCGATTGGTCACTCTTCTGACCTGTCTTCTGTGACAGGTGTGTACGGCCTGTTTTGGGAGCAGGGCTAAGTGTAACGGACAAGTCCAGTTCAGGACAGAGAGCCAAAGAGGAGGAGGAGGAGGAGGAGGAGGAGGCGAGGGGGATGGGGGCTGGGTGGGGAGAGGGGGGAGGAGAGAGGAGGGAGGAGGAACTCCTCATCCTGACAGGAAACAACAACAGTGAGAAATGTTTGTAACTTTCAGTGGAGTACGGCTTTAAAGAACAGTCTCGGTTGCAAGCATCATCACCACAGCCTAATAAATAATTAACACAAACACCTAGTAAAACTTAGTAACTTTATTTTAATGTGTTGACTCTCTGCATGAAAAGTAATGTTTGATACTGTAAAGATTTTTTAATATTCTTGTGATACTGTAATATTTAGCTAGGTCAATAAGCTAACTATTTAACTGGCATGGAAACACGAATTAGCCGGCTGCATACAACTGAAGCCAGTTAGCTAGTTGGTGATAGTTTTAACTATTAGCGGGCAAATAAATAAAAAACAATTAAATAACGTTATCACATTCTTTTAATTGTAACTTTGGTAAGTTAGCTTGTTAATTAGCAAACCTATTAGCTCTATGAGGTGCTAATAGGAAGCTACAGCTACACATAAAAGAGATAGCAGTAGCTAAGTTAATGAGGCTAACTAGGTTTCCATGGTAACGACACATGGCAGTCTCCCTTAGCTACTTCCAGCTGCTGAGTTTCTATTGACTATACCCAAACATCACTCTGCGTCAAATAAAAGTTAACATCAGCCGTTCAGTGGGTCTGTTTGGTGTATAACTGTTTCACAGAGTTAAGCATTAAATCTACAGCTAACGGTAGCCACTAACGCATCATTATGTGTTAACGTTACCTAGTATTTTCCGGTGAGAAACGACCCTCAGCAGCGCCAAATCCTCTCCTACAAAACACACCACAGTCTGTCGATCTGATCGACACGTCTTGGTTATCCCAAGCTTTCAACACAATAATCGACCGTTTCTCTTTTAAATTCCCCTCCTCATATCTACTTCCGCCTTCTCCTCGGTTCCGTTCTTCTTCTACTGTTTTTTTTTTTTTTTGGTGGTTGGCAAGCAACGGAGGATGTATTGCCGCCCCCTAACTGTTCCTCTGCATATTTATGCTAAATCTTATTTTATTTCTTTCAACTTTTATTTTTAATGTTTGCCTCTTGACTGAGTGGTTGGCAATGGTCATACAGATCAGATGATTGTTTATCTAGAGTATAGATACACATAATGTTTTATTTAATCTATAGTCTGTATCCTACATCCTACAATTACTTCAGAATTGTGTAGACCTCGTTATTACTCCTGATGCCTTGGCTTTGCTATATGACATTTCGACTGTATCTCCCACTTTGAAATGGTGTTGAAGTAAAATCTGATGTTGGTGACAACTTTCTCAGTATGATGCAGCTTTTGGTGGAAATAATACATGGACAATGGCATTTTTTATTAATACTGTAAATTATTATCAAAAGTTCAATGTTATTCCAACACATTTATCACAATGTGCCATTATTTTCTCCATGAATACAGTATACTATTTTCGCCATATCTGCATTTAAAGGTGCAGTGTGTAAGATTTAGTGGCATCTAGCACTGAGGTTGGAGATTACAAAACCCCCCCCCCCCCCACTTCCCACCCCTGCCTTTCCAAGCGCAAGAGAGTCTATAGTGTCCTCACTGATGCAAATGTCAGTGACTTCCAAGAGTTGCTATTGTATCACCAAACAAACCGAACTTCCCTCTCTAGAGCAAGTGTTTGGCTTACGTTTGTCCATTTTGGGCTACTGTAAAAAATGTGCAAAATGGCGCTTCCTGTGAAAGGTGAGAAAACCTGCTTGATGTAAATATATATTCTAAAATAAAGATAACTATATGAATACTATATTTCGTTTCTGAAAATAGAGCAATGTCATTCTTATGCACTGCACCTTTAAAGGAAAAGTTAGAAAATGTAAACTTACAGTGAAAAACAAAGATCCGTGACATTTTGCATATTGTACAGTATGTAAAGTTAGAAAAGGACACTCTGGGTGTCTGCTTGGCTTCAGCTGTGATGTGACATTATCAATCCTTCAGAGTTGTTTCAAACTGTCAGACTTATTTCAGAAGAAATGGAACTGCGCCTCAGAGCCAGCAGTAAAGCTCCTCCAGCTTCAACAGTTGACTCTTGACAGCACACATTTTAAGAAAGCACAGATTTAAGATCACTCTTCAAATCAGATCTGGTGCAGCATGGACTTCCTGAAAGGCAGAAGGAAAGAGAAGAACACATTAGATTTATGAGTAAGTCATTTATCCATTAGCCATCCATCTCTCTCTCATCCATCCATCAGCTTTACAGACCTAGATACAGATTATTTTATGTCTCTCTGTCTCACTTCATCCCTTTCTTACTAAACAACCCCCCCCACCTCTTGTCTTGTCGACGAAGAATGGCCTTGTTAATCTCCCTCAGCAGAGTCTCCTTGTTGTTCTTCATGTTAGCTTTCGCCGTCTTCAGCACAAAGTTGATCTTCTCCGGGCTGAAGGGACGCTGGAAGGTGGAGAACTCCTCCATCTTTGCTTTGAACTCCTCTGCATCTGTGGAAAAAAGCATAGACGCGCGAAGGGCTCCAATCATGTGTGAGTAGTAAGATGTGACGTTGTTTTATTTTTCATTCATTTGTAACTAGTTACAAAACAGGCTAAATATGCACATGCACCTACAGTATGTACATTCATTAAGGTATCTAACAGTGGAGTCTGCTCTTCAAATCAACTGAATATGTGAAATCTGCGAGTGTTTGTATGTGTGGAACAAACCTTTACAGTTCTGTCGGTTGAAAAGAGGCATGTAAACGATTGTGGCCCCGTTCCCCTCGAACACGTAACAGTCCTTTGGCCAGTCTCTGTCCTCCAAGATTTTGTTGTCTATCTCTGGGAAAGGCTTCTTCACCTGAGCTGCATAGTCTCTGGCAAGTGTCAGAGTCTGTGAAGGATTTACAGGTCAGTGTTAATGGAGAATGTAAAAATCATCGTATTTTTCATAATCAGTACTGCTATGCTAGAGCGTGAGAAAATACCCTAAGGTTACCGCAGATTGGGAGACTGCAAATGTATAACAGTAAACATGTGCTTGTAATGTAGAATTTAACTTTTTTAAAAGCAGAACATTTTCTGCTTAGTAAAATAATAATAATAATAATAATAATAATAATAATAATAATAATAATTTATACTTTACTGATCACCTTGTGATCACTCTTGTATTCCTGATTTTGTTAAACAAAGAAAATAGTTGTGCATTATAAGCCATTGATTCAATCAGACCAGTCTAATATACATAGGCTAAATCTGATCTAATCTTATTAGTTTGAATTCACACTAAGGTGTTATTCACACCCACACTTTACTTTACCTCGAACATGTTTCCAGCACTGTACTCCGGTGCAATGATGAGGTCGATGTCTCTCTTGTCTCCCAGAAATGAAGGATAGGCTACGTTGATCAGCAGTCCAGCGTCTACCAGGTGGAAGGTTTCTTTAGAGCCAAGGCAGGGTGGAACTGTGGGATCTGCCCAGAAAGAGATTTTTTTGTTTCGGTTTCCATCAATTAATAAAACTTTTAAAAGGGAATTAAAAGTAATTTTTTTTCTTTACTGGATTTGCTCTCTGCTGTGTAATAGGTATCAATTTTCTGTAAGTTTCACACATTCATAGCAGCTAAAAAAAAAAAAAAGACTGAAATAATTTACTATACAATTGTAATTAAATTTAAATAAAATATTCAATATAATTAATTAATTTAATAAATAATTAAAAATAACAAAATCATTTATTAAATAATTTTATTTACAATTAGATCCAACTGCGTTTTTTAACTTTTTTTTCACAGTGAAGACCTGGCAAGTGTGGGCAGGTGTGTCTAGTCAATACAGAACTGCCCTACACTTTGTGAATGGTACAGTGACAAGCCCATACTACC
>JAUMHL010000029.1:2447250-2463997 GCA_032362345.1 Sandelia bainsii | reverse complement strand
TTAATTAACTAAACTATTTACTGAAAAGACAGAAAAAATAAAAATAAGTTAAAGAAAAAGACATCACAAAGAGAGAGACAGCGAAACAGCCTGCTGCAAGGCTTGCGCCTGCGCACACATACTAAAATATACAACGTTTGAGTTGTTTCAGCTGTTCAGTTCAACAGAACAAATGCACTAAGATGGCTTCAAGAATGATACAACATGATATGGGTTATATACAATTTATTGGAAGCTTTTTGACTTTTTATAGTATTCTAGAAAGTTGGTTTTACTTGTAGGGTTTCTTCCTCCAGGTTCTACAGGCGAGGCGACCGCAGTTTCCGGAAGGCAGAGAAGCAGCGGCTGAAAGCAGAGAAACGCCTGCTGAAGGCTGAGGTCAAAGAGATCCGGAAACAGCTGAGGATGGAAAGGCGGGGCATACAGTGGAGCTCCTCCCACAGAGATGGAAGCTCCTCCCCTGTTCTACTGCAGCCTCGAGCCACCCAGCACAACAGCCCAGAGTACGTCGCTAAAACAAACATGGTCCAACATAGTGAGGTTGTTCACAGTTCATATACAGTGCAGATCCATTCTTGAACCTAAGTAAATGAGAAGAAAAGTGAATGTATTAAGTCATTGTTGGAGAATGCGTGAAGAGTGTCACTGACCCAGAGATACTTGTGCCACCATGACATACCTCTGCAGTCAGTTGAAATATTGCCAGTGCCAGAAATTTGAAAGAATATAGAAATGACTGAATAAAGCCAACAATTGTATTCTCAATTTAACTGTAACAACTGAATGCCAAAGTGTTGATAAATGGTGGAAATACATAGTTAAGACTGATGAATTAACAGTTGAAGTAATATAAATTAGTTAAAATGTCTTGCTAGCTGCAGCAAATGATAATAGTAAACTATAGAACAACTCAAGATAAATGCAGGACAAAAGGATTTTATTTCTTGCCCAGGCGTCCAAAGCGTCCCTGCCCCCTGGTGGTTCCAGCCATGACGGCCACATTTCTGGATGAGAACCTTCCTGATGGAACACGACTGCGTCCTGGGACCAAGTTTATCAAGTACTGGAAGATGAGGAACACCGGTACTATCACCTGGAGTGCTGACACTAAGGTTAAGACCTCTACAGTAGTCATCTGCTTTTTTCCCATGGGTTCATTTAAGTGTTTATCCTCTCAGGAGCATGAATATGTTCAGCAGACATCATATACTGCTGTTGGAGCAGGATGATAGTGATAGTGCAGTGTGTGATTGATTGGACCAGATTGTACCAGTTGAAGAAATGTGATACAGTGTTCAAAATGAAAAGGGAAACGTAATCTGAGGAGCATGAATGAGCACAGTGGAAATCTGTCTCAGTAGTCTCCCTATTAGATTTTGAAATCTTTTGTGTATTTCAGGAGGTTTTGACATAAGAATGGCTGAACTCAAGCTGGAAGTCACACTTTACAGTATACAAACTCAATATTCAAGTAAAAGTGCAAGTACTCCCCTTAAATAGTACTCCATATTAAGTACATGCTCAAGGAGAAAAAAATGACAAAGAATATTTCTAGTATTTAATAAAATATTTTTTAAAAACATCCGTTACTATAGCAATTTGATGTGGAACATTAGCAGCTGGTACAGGTTGAGCTACATTTAACCACTTTATATACTAACAGGTGGTTAATACATAATCAGCATTTTTTAGTTGATTTTTTATTCAGTCAACATTTGCAAAAAGTAACTAGTAACAAAAAGTGTCAAATAAATGAAGTGGAGTTAAAGTAATATAAAATTAAAATAGTTCAGCAAAGTACAAATTCCTCAAAAATGTAAGTACAATACTGGAGTAAATGTGAGTGATAGTTCATATAATAATGAAGTATTTATTAGTTCAGCTTTGATAATTAGTATAGTGTAGTATGTAAATAAAGTCCCAGTGATAAGTGAGTGTCATATAATATCTTGTTTGTGTCCTGCAGCTGAAGTTCATGTGGGGAAATCTGGCGGTGGGATCTGGGGACCGTTGGAGAGAAGTGTCAGTTCCCTTCCTCCAGCCAGGACAGGTGAGATGGCAACATGATGAAGTTTTTCTTTTCACCTATGTCTTTGGAAATTTGACAACTGGGCCATATTTCCTTCTTTGTCTTTATCACACCATTTTATCGACACATTACTTCTTTGACATGTGAACTGTGTCGTATATGACTTTTTTCCAGGTTGGTGTAGTGAGTGTAGCACTGTGTGCTCCTGCTGTGGAGGGCTCCTACACCTCCCACTGGCGTCTGGCTCACGCTGGGGAGCAGTTTGGACCAAGAGTGTGGTGCAGCATTGTAGTCGACCCTCTGGCCCCGGCACCAATGATGGCTGATGGGATACTGGTGTCGCCCTGTGTCACACCACAGGTAGTGCAAATGGGTGGACGTATGAAAACAGTAATGCTTTAGAAATTTGATAGTAACTGTGTAAATGAACTGAAATACACAATACAACACACAGAGAGACATACTGGAGTGGGTGTGTGTCTGACTTAAATGAATTGTTTTTCTCTGCAGGGTAAGAACCCAGTGGCAAAGGATGGAAAAGCCTGTGCAGCTTCTAGGGAGCAGCCTTTAATGTCACTGGACCAAGAAGAGTACTATATCCCCTCTGTAGACCTGCTCACTGCACAGGTAATATAATATACAATCATTACACCACTTTAGACTAATACTGCAGCTAATGTTTAGTTCTACAGAAAGATTAGTTCAACCTTTTCTCTTCTCTTCTAGCTTAACTGGTAGTGGCATTCACATTTACAGTCTTTTAGGATAAAGAGAAAGACCCAAACCCTTTCAATGTTTTCTTTTGGGCAAACATTGAAAGGGTTTGGGTCTAACTGTCAGCCTACTGTCCTAGACAGAATACTAAACACCTTTGTAAATCATTGATCTTGATACTCTCCCAAGACCCTCAACCCCAACTCCCTTCAAAACTTCATTCAATCTTTCCTGCTGAACCCTAGTATGTATACCCTAGAGACAGCTCAGCAGATAGCAAAATAAGCAGCCCAGTAACTCCTGAAAGGATGCAAAAGCATCCTTGAACTGTCTTTAAAGGATGTAACGCCTGCATTAGACCACACAAAAAAGTGAAGTGGGAAGTACATGATTAGAAACCTTTTCACTTTCTGTAAAGTAATAAAATACTATATGTACAGTATACATATTCAAATGTATTTGTGAAGACTTGGAATCTGTTATTTTGTCTGATTAACTGATCGATGATTATTGAATCATTTAGTCCATAAAATGTCAGTTATAGTGAAAACTGCCAATCACAATCAAAGCTAGAGCACATGCTGAAGTCTTCAAGTCCTAAACCCAAACTGTGATATCTTATTGCCAGTACACAGCATATCAAACCCATGCAATGCAGCTCCAATGCATCTTTAATGAGACTTCTGTGGTCTGTTGCTCAGGATCTTCTGTCTTTTGAGTTGTTGGACATCAACATTGTCCAAGAGTTGGAAAGTGTCCCAAACAACACCCCTGCTGGTAAGAAAAGTGGTTTTCAGTTGCTGGTGTTTGGTGTTCAAGCAGTGAGTGTGTTGTACATAGACATGAGTATTATGAAATACACTATATTGCCAAAAGTATTCACTCACCCATCCAAATCAAAGAATCCAGTGCACAAAGCAAGGTCCATAAGGACATGGATAAGCGATGAGCTCAACGCAATAGAACACCTTTGGGATGAATTAGAGCGGAGACTGTGAGCCAGGCCTTCTCGTCCAACATCAGCGCCTGACCTCACAATTCTCAATTCTCTCCTGGGAGAATGGTCAAATATTCCCATAAACACACTTCTAAACCTTGTGGACAGTCTTCCCAGAAGAAGCTGTTATAGCCGCAAAGTGTGGGCCAACTCCATATAAAAGCCTATGTATTAAGAATGGGGTGTGATTAAAGGTCATGTGTGTGTAAAGTCAAGCGCCCCAATACTTTCTGGGAAGGCCTGGCCTTAGTGTCTCTACTCTCCACTAATTTATCCCAAAGGTGGGGTTGAGGTCAGGGCTCTGTACAGGCCAGGTAAGTTTTTCCACACCAAACTCCTTCATCCATGTCCTTATGGATCTCGCTTTGTGCACTGAATTCATTGATTTGGTTGGGTGATATACCTTTGGCAATATAGTGCATGTTTGCTGAACACAATGAAGCATTTGGGTAAAGATGAGTATGAGATCAAACTTCAGAACTTCAGGTGTTATTCCCTCGTATTTACATCTAGTCTGCAGCATTCAGGAACCTGGAGAAGATGTAGATGTAGATGACTATATCCCGGTTTCTTTTGGAATACTGTGATTATTATATTTGGATTTCTCAAAAGTGAAAGATTTTTGGAATCAGAATCCGATGATCATCTCCATGTAAACACACTGCTAGTGTCCAAAAGCTTTAGATGTGTGCGTGTGTGTGTGTGTTTTCTCCCACAAATCTGATTACAAATGAACAAATCAGTATCAGTAACACTGTCGACATGACTGATAAATGAATAAGTTCTTTAAGGTTTTTGTCTTTTTTTTTTTGCTTCATCCAGACATAACTCCCTGCATTTCCCCTCTGCCTCAAGACGGCCATCTGCAGGACAAGAGCAGTCCTTCTTTGGGTCTGATCCAGGAAGAAACAGAAGTCATCAATAGCATCATGGGTAATGGCGCTTCCTATTCATTCTTTTTTTTTTCTCATGTTTGATAGAGTTTAGTGAATAGATTAGTAATTAGTAGTATTACTGGAATGAACAACTGTCCTCTTGTAACCGGTCCACAGATGTCCCCCATGGGACAGGATCTGGGGCTGAAGGTGGTGGAGTGCCAGCCCAGGAGGAAGGGGAGGATGACATCAGCGGGACTCAGTTTGTCTGTGAGACTGTGATTCGCTCAATGACTCTGGAGGAGGCCCCTGATCATGCTCCTCTGGGAGGGTCCCGTCCTGGGACGGGTAAAGGTCAGTCACAGTCACAGGTTTGAAGCTGTTTTTGTAAAGTAATTACTAGTAACTAGTAAAGTAAAGCATTGTAAAACTAGTTTTTACAATGCTGTGATTTTTAAATTGAAGAAAACAAAAGTAGCAAAGTAGCAGTAATAAATGAATGTATAAATCCTTCGTAAAGGAGGAAAACCACCATATTATCTAACATATCAGAAATAGTTATGTTAAGCTGTTTTCAGACATGCACTGCAACAATTGTATCTTGACATTATGTGAAGCAGCAGTGTTTAAGAAAAGAAGTGTCTGAGGCAGTTGGACTGGACTTTGTCCTACAAAGCTAGCAGGGTAAACTCCACCCCTACACACGCCCCAACCTTTTTTGAAACAGGGTTGTATTTTGTCAACGGACGAACCCTACCTCCTAGTCGTGGAATGAAATTTAGTTGTATTGACAAGGCCTTGTACAAAGTTGTAGATGTGAAGCTTGTAGCTCCTAACCCGCTGATAAGAATAACTCCAGGATTTTAGTACCTTTCAGCTCATTGTTTTGGTTGTACAAACTCTAACATCACAAATGTCAAGGAGGTAAGGATGTCAAAGGAGGAAAAAGGAGAGCGAATTTTGGTTAAATGAATGGTAATGTTGCGAGCATGTTGCTGATACATGTTTGCTAATATAAACTTTATTAGGTAATGTCAGTGTTTGAGTGATTTAAGATAGTTCTCATGCTTCCAATACAAAAATCAATAAATGCGCTTTAGGAATATAATTAAATATACAATCATATAAATAAATCTGCAATCATATTTGGATTTCTGACAGTTCTTTCTGGCTGAAGTGTATAACAGTCATCCTCCTTTTTTCAGTGGTGCGTCCGGCTGCTCAGGGTGGCTCCACCTCCTGTGTGAAGAGTAAAACAGTGAAAACAGACGGGAGCCCTGACATTAGCCCCGGCAGCTCAAACAACACCATGAAACCTCCAGCTACCCTGAAGGCTTCCCTCCCTTCCCCACTGAGAGCCTCCCTGCCTGCTCCCCTGTCGGTGGCCCTGAACCCGGGACCCGGCCCCAGCTCAGCACCGACCCCACTCCATGCTTCGGCCAGGGCCTCCACGCTGCTGGAGCATGCAGCCACAGGTGACAGCAGAAGACAGAATGGTTGAGT
Source organism: Sandelia bainsii (assembly GCA_032362345.1). NCBI lineage: Eukaryota > Metazoa > Chordata > Actinopteri > Anabantiformes > Anabantidae > Sandelia > Sandelia bainsii. Next base: position 2,457,879 of record JAUMHL010000029.1, on the reverse strand, counting down.
TGTGACCTCAGATCATACTGACAGTTTGTGATCAGACCATGTACATGAATATGCGGCCCATTGTACATATCCATGAATGAGATAATATGGTAATATGGACATGTTGCCCAAAATATTATTGAACCTTTAAATCTTTATAGCTCACAGTCTTATTAAAACACATATCCATACATTGTCTGTACTGTTTATCCTGTTGTGGTGGGGCTGGAGTCAGTACAGCATTATATATTAATTGTCATTATCTTCATCCCATCACAGATGAAGTTGAGCAGTCCCACATGGAAAGCATCTGTGTGGTGTCCCGGGTGAAGGAGAGTGAGAAGGAGGCAGAGAAGGACAAGGAGAAGGAAGGAAAGGAAAAAAGAGAAGGTGCAAGGAGTCGCTCCTCCTCCACCTCTTCAGAGGATTACATCATCATCCTCCCCGACTGCTTTGACACCAGTCGGCCACTTGGAGAGTCTATGTACAGGTACGTTCCTGAGCTTGGCAGTAACATGGCTTCTGGATGGTGTGAGTCATTTCCCTTAATTCCTGTCAATAATTCTTGTCCTGTTCCAGCTCTGCTCTGTCCCAGCCTGGTGACATCCCAGCCAAGAGCCCCACAGACCCAGACACTCCATCGCCTGACTACCCAGGCAGCACCGCTGCAAAAGAGGAGCTGGGGGACGCGGATGAAGCCGCGGGAGCTCTGGTGACGGAGTTATCGGGCACAAGCAGCGCCAACGACATGCTTTGTACGTCTCAGACACTGGACGATGAGCCGCTGACACCTGAAGTGGTGGCACCACCTAAGGCCATCATCACACCAAGGTCAGTAAAATGGATAAGGTTAGAGAAACACACCAGTACAGCTTTAATTCGAAAACACTGTTCTTTATATTTTGTGGCAAGGTTTTGGGGTGCTCAGGTGTATTTATTGTAAATACATGGAAGCTGTCTTGGTCTTGCAATTGTACAGTCCAGAGAGCAGTGGAGAAGCAGATGTTGACACTATTGCTGCTGCTGCTGGGGGAGGAGCAGAGGGCTCAGAACTCTACCAAAGTGAGGATGGTAAGCACATTAATATGTTGCTGCCAGTTAAAATAAGAGCAGGAGTCTGCAGACACAGTAGCAGTTCACAGAAAAGTTATTTTATTCCTATTCATGGTGAATCTGTCAGAAACTATTGATACAATTAAGTATCATGATATTGTGGGATACTGTGTCGATTTTTAATTAATAATATACCTGCAAATATTATATATATGTTGTGAGGTTTTTTTTTACTGAGGATTTATGCATGTGGTGTTGTGCTCTATATACTATGATAGTAATCCTAAAATTTGATTTAAAAATAATTACAATATATTTTGCTTACAGTATCGCCCTAATGATGTGATTTCAAATTCTATGTTGGGTAGATTTTTCTAGGAAGTTCAGAATAATGTGATGTTTTGTTGTCGCAGCCTCTGGTCCCGAACAAACTCCAGCAGATGGAGCTGATGCTATGGAGGACACAGAGGAAAACCCTGAGGACCCCAGGTCTCACACAACACACACTCACCCACGTACACACAAAATGGCATTTGTTCGTTAGCGTGTTACGTAAAACACAGTGTGGCGTTAGCGCATGCCCACTTGTTGACTGGAGGTTACCCTGACCCGACCACTTCCTCCTCTGTCTCCTTGCAACATTCACAGATAATTAGATAACCAACACTTATATAAAGACCAATCACAACAAAAAAAATCAACCCCCTGTAGATTAGTTCACAGCGTCCACCACGTTGTTGGACAGTATCAACAAGAGTTGGGCTTGTGCGAGTATGAACAAACTGATTGCTGTAGACGGGGCGCACTCACCAGCAAAGGAGGTTGTGAGGTTTGTCTGTGCCATTGTTGTCCAGAAAACCATTGGCCTTACCCTTTAAGCTCTGAATACAGCACAGTTATCGGTGGGGCCATTTGATGTGTTGTCCCTTTTACGAAATAAATCTTATTATTTAAAAAAAAAAAAGGATGTAGTTACCCTTAAAGGCCAACACTGTCCTGATGGCTTGCTGTCGTAAAATGTCGTAAATGAACATATATTGAACGAGGCAGAGCAGACGTTACATTTTGGACATAACCTTCTTATTGTCTCTCTTCAAGGCACCCTGGCATCACCAGCGGCCTGGTGAAGGGGGCTCTGTCTGTAGCTGCTTCAGCTTACAAAGCCCTGTTCACCCTACAAGGCCCCACACAGGTCAGCTAGTGGTTTATATCCAACAAACTTATTTCATAGTCATCAATTTTTATTTTTGGTTAGAAAAGTGTAAAAAAAGAAACTTCCAGATCTTTATATATGGAGAATTATTCTTAGTAGAGCTCCATGCACAACATGCAACATGCAGAGAAATCCAAAGCTTAACAGGCTTTAAGTTACTGTTACTAAGCTATGTTTGGATATTTGATGTTTCGAGCCAAGGTTTAGCGAGTAATTAAATATGAACTTGCTCCATTCAGATATACTGTGTACATATTTGTTGTGATACAATAAGTAGCAGATTTCATGGAGTCAACCAATGTTGTTCCCCTGCAGCCTCCTGTGGACACATCCACCCAGGACACCATGATGGCCGTGCTGGTGGAGATGGGCTTTGGGGACCGGCCGCTGAACCAGCGCCTGCTGAAGAAACACAACTACAACCTGCTGGACGTGGTGAACGAGCTCGTTCAGATGACCGACAATGACTGGTACTCCACTCGCTACTGATGAGAAGACAAGGAGAAGCAGTGGAGGAAAAAGAAAAAATGCAGATGGACAAGAAAATGAAGTGATGGATGATGACAAAGGAAAGACTAGAAGAGAAATATTCAGTTCTGCTCATCAACCATTTTACCTTCTTCTTTCTGCCCACCTCCCCTCTGACTGGTCCAGTTGGATGGAGAGCGGTCTTCTTTGTGATCATAGAAGAGGACATCCCAGCAAACTCTCTGGGATCCTGTATTAGACCAACAAACATCCACTGTCTGTAGTATGACTTTGACTTTAAAACTTTGTGTTAGCACAGTGGTAAAGCTGGTATGATTCTATTTATTTTGAAAAGCAAAGAGAAGTATTATTGTTAACGGAACTGGTTAATTACACTAAATTGAACTTCATTGCTTTGAAATGCTACATTTAGCACCTTGCTGCTTATCCCCTTTGCCAGGGACAGTGATGTACAAAAGTACAAGATAATATCACATATTCACATCTGCACTGACAACATTAAGGAGATCCACACCACAGATCACTTTTGTGCCTAGCCAGTTAGGTCAGAGAATGTGAATGAAAATTTTGAGTTTATTATTATCATTTCGCACCAAATCATTATAGAGCTCTTATCTACTGGCTTGTAACAAATGGCTCTTTTCAACTGTAGGAACTTACTGACCCATAACCGGTCACACAGGTGACAGCCCAAACAAGTGTCCACTCCCTCCCATGCAAGTTCCTGGAACTTGATTTTGTACCTCTTGAAATAGGTACTATAAGGTTGATAAGTTCCTGCAGTCTTGGTGCTTGATAGTTCCATTAGAGCATCAGTTGTTTGGCCCTGACATGCTCCAGTGCTCCAGTACCGTAGCCTGACAGGTCTTGACAAAGTTCCGCAAAGGCCCTGACCAGACCAGAGAGTTCACACTTTTCCACATGTGCTCACGAAGAATGTCGCAAGCTAGTTGATTACATACATATTACATAATGGCTAACGCTGTCACATCTGCTCTTCTAGCTCTGTCTTTTATTGTGCCATCTTCTGTCTTCACGTATTCATGTATTTAACGTAGATAGAGCAGTGTCTGAGTGAAAAGGTGTGGTAAGTGTGTTCAATTTGCCAGGTGAACTGAAGTAAGAATATAGCTAGAAGATAATTCTGCCCCTAAAGAGAAGCCTTTTAGTCATTCAGGTTAGGGCTGGTCGTTATAATGATATACCTTACGCAGATGACATAAGGTATATCATTATCACTGATTATACCAAGTTTTTTTTTATTTATTATTTTATAATATGTCTGGTTTTATTAGGCAGTTTATTATTGGCAATATTAGTTTTTTTATTTAAATTGTGTTCAATGTGATCTTGATTTTTCACGCATTTTTAATCAGTGTTACCCAAAAAAAACATTAATCTGGCTGTTTAATGTACAGTGTAAACAATTAATCAGTTAATTTCCCAGAAATTTAAATTAAATTTCAGAGCTACATATGCACTGATGTGATCGACATTGCTCAGCACCAATCATATTAGGTGAGTGACTGTGCTCATTTAGGTTCAGGTATCTTTTATTGTCATTTTTAACTGTTGTCTATCACTGGAGGATAACTCACACTCCTATTACTGTACTGTATGTATGACCTGCTGTTAATGAGCGTAGATGAGTAGATGACTACTGAAAAGAGAAAAACATTCCCTTATATGATTTTAAATTTGGAGATAGTATTTGCACTTACAGTCTTACGGGACAGAGGGACCATTGACTTAATATAAATTTATCTTTTCCCTATTTCACACATCATTCTTTTTGTCATTTAATCATCTTCCACGATCTTGTTAGTTGTTGCTGGCTTACTCTCATAGGAAGAACTGTCCATATTCCTTCTGAATCGTCATTAACATCAGACCAATGTGTAAAGGTAAAGTGTGGTAAGGCGTACCTGCTGTGAACAGCCACATACGATGGTAAAGTCCTCCTGGCTGCATCCCTATTACAAGCTCTTCAGTTTCTGGCATTTGTGTTATTGAAAACCTTCATTCACATGAAAAGTGATGGAAGTAGTGCTTGAAGAATGGGGGCAATAAAGTCTTTGCAGGACATTTAAACCCCGCCTCCTTTGACACCTGTGTATACCTAGCTCATTGTAGCACCAAGTGGGCATAATGATTTTTTTTTTTTGAAGTTACAATTATTGAATTCCGTGGGGCTTCTAGACAGAGTTAAAGTGTCTTTTTTGTTGTTTGGTTAAGTCTAGTTAAGTTAAGTCCAGTCTGGTTGCCCAGATTCAGAAGCATTACACCCCTACTGGACAGATAATGTAAGTTGTCAACAGACTCTGACATGCTTGGTCCAGTTCCAATAGAACTCTGCTGTGTTTCATTTGTTGTGAGTAAGCAAAATAAGCCAACCACAGAATTTTGTGATATTACATGTCGGTTTTCAGCATAAACCAATATTTGACCATGGTAACGATTCAGCACAGGAGTTTCTATATTTCTCAAGATACATCAGAAAATAAAAAGAAGTTAGAGTACATGTCCTACTTCATGTACTTTCCTGTTAGTACACATAACTGTAACATGACTGTAATATTATTTTGAAATCCATTGATGTTGATGATTAAATGTTGAAGTGGTGAGAAACTGGCTGCTTCAAATGATTGTTCCTTATATACTTTTGCACCCCTGTCAAATGTTTTGTGCTTCTTCAGAGCAGTCAGGCAGAGTAGAGTTCTTTGGCAGAGCACATTAAAGCCTGTGTACATTACAGTCAGTCCAAGCTTTAATGAAACAGTGTGTATCAATGTGAAATGTGTATTTTTTCCTTCACAAATGTATTAATATATACATAACTTAATTGATAGTTACTGCTTCCAACTAACTTAATTAGTTAAAGTTAATTGAGATTCTTTAAGGTGTTTTCTTTTTGTCGAATGCTTGAAGGCTGTTTGGAAATGTAAAACATTAGAGCTCTGGATGTTGTATTTTTAGGCTTATTGTGTGGTGGTTGAATTTGCTCTGCTGTACGTGTGTGTTGCTGTTATCCTTTGTAAGAAATGTTACCATATTGATTGAAGATTGTCTTACTGTTTGCACATCAGAAGACTTGAAGGATTTGGGGTTGATGTTGATGGAGTCGTTTAATAAAACAGCACTTGTAAGATTATGATAAATTGTGTGAATACCTGATACTATTCAGTAGTCAAAAACATTTAGCACAAAGATGCTAACTCTGTATTTATATTTCTTGACTTCAAATTAACATTGCTGTCTTAATTGTTCTGAAAACCATATACAAACTGCACAAAGAAATGTACAATTTGACAATTATTAGTTGTTTTGTCGCAAGCCATGTGAGAAGATTGATAACATGTTCGTGGCTGAACACTAAATTAGGGGGTACTGTAGCCTTTAGCTTAGCTTAGCATAAAGACTGGAAATATGGGGGTGACCATAGCTCAGTTAGTAGGGCAGTCATCTATGAACCCCAGGGTTGGTGGTTCAATTCCCTCTATCCCTGGCCACATGTTAAAATGTCCCTGAACAAGACACTGCACCCTGAACCCTTGGCGACTTAAGGGGGCAACCTGTGCACAAGAAGAATTTCCCCAAGGGGAATAATGAAGTATTATTATTATTATAAAGCCTGGAAACATGGGTAAACAGACTAGCTCTGTTCATCCACCTGCTAGCAATAGCTCATTAATAACCAGCATCCAAGTTGCTGATAAAATCCCTGGACTGGTAGAATAGAAAAACAATGGTGGGACACCAAAGTCAATCAAGCGCCACTGTAATGAAATGTATCAAAAATAGTTTTGAAATTAAATTGCCACAGTTTGCCTTACAGCTTCGACAAATAAAAACTGTTGTATTAATATTTTGGAAAGAAATAAAAAATCTGGTTTATTAAGTTTTTTTATTTTTTTGAGGAGAAAGACACATTCAGTCCTTTGAAGGCTGGTGTACGTTCTATTTTTCTTACTGGCAACAAGTGAATTATCTGTTTCATTCGAAATAGTTTTCCCTGTGTTAGGCTTTAATATCGTCTTAATATCTTAATATCTTAAGTGACGTCATTTTGATGATAGCTTTACTTTGAAAGTTGTGACAGGAAGTAGTTTGTTTGTTGTTTTTCCGCGTGGCGCTGTGACGGTGTCTGACAGCGACCTGTGTTCGTTAACGTTCCAGGAGCGAACAACAACACAGCGCAAACACCGAGCGAAGGAGAAGATGAAGACGCTGCAAACATTTTAAAACTCAACTCACAGGTCAGGTAAGCTGTCAGCATGAATATCCACCCGCTGAGCGACATCCTGAAGGCGGAATTCCGGAAACACGACATGTACGACATGTTTTAGGGAGGTTGTTGGTTTCTTACATGGTATCCATGAATTCCTTTTAAGAGGAACATTTGAGCTTGTGACCGCTGCTGTAAACGCTCCAGCTGTCCTGCAGGTAGTGTGAACTTTGTCTTTTCGTGTTCTTTAGACGTAACGTTACTGTAGGGGTTTGTGTGTTGTCACAGAAAATGTCGCAGACAAAATAAACAAAGTGCGTAGTTCAGGTTGCTTATTGACACTGTTTGTCTGTGCTGTGATCTTTTTACGGGAATAATTATACATTGTTGAATTAGACTTTTTTAAACTTAAAGGGCTGTTATAGAACTATAAACCTGTATGTTTGAATGGCTAGCTACCGTAGAAAACGAGTTTGGAGTTACTCCTTTCAAAAACCGACGTTAAATATAATAAATTCATTGAGTAATGTTGTTAACTCAACCCTGAGGCCTCACCATGCTCCACACCGTGTAGGTCCTTCCCTTCAGCCCATATACTAACAGGGGATGATGGCTACAGTTTAACAGCCTGGTTAATGCACTTTGGAGACAGTATGTGGAGAACTAACAGACATTTGAGCCACAGTGTGATGTGACATGCACTGTAGTTCGTTCACATGCTTGGCTGTAGTAGTTATCAGAAGAAAAGCTGTCTTTATTACAATATCACTGACGTTGCGTCCTGGTGTAGGTTTAAACAGGGAGCAGCTCAGTGCCTGTAGGACTAGTGGCTAGTGCCACGCTGGGACACGATTTTCTCTGAGCTCTGTTAGGAATGCACAGAACCGGAATCACCTGGTGATGTGCACTAACTGTCCTCCCTCCAGTGTGGGAGAAAATGGGGAAGACTCCTTGCAGCCATTTGTTAGACAGGGTATCCATCCCAAGTGGGAAACTGGACTCTGCCAGAGAAAAACACAGAGCAATGGGTCATCATGTGTTGTGGGGCTTTCCCATAAATCATTAGCACTACTATTAAATCATTTGATGACGCAGCTGTGACATGACAAGTCAGCCACCACTGAATTTGTTTTGCCCCACAGATGCATCACTCTCAGTGATGCCAGTTGCAGGTGGGTCTCTCACCTGCTACCTCTGAGCTCCTCACAGGGACCTCAGTGATCTGGTACCACCCTGGTGACTGATATGAAACATGTTGTGTTGTGTTGTTAGAATAATGTTTCCTGAGCAAGTACTGAACAGTGGGTCTGTCAGAGCTTTTTAAAGTGTAGGAGCTGGTCCAGCTTATTCAGATATACTGGTGATTGTGTGCAGGTCCGCTTTTCTCTATAACTTTAATGCTTTTAAATGCAAGTTAACTTTTTTAATAAAGCTTTTTAAAATGATTGATTCACTACATTTAAAAATCATACAGTGAGCATTTATCATGCAAATTGAACTTCTGTGTAGTCTTACACAAAGAAATGTCCCTCAGAGCTAGCATATTGAGGAAATAAATTAAATCATACTTTATTATATGTTGTTCTGGCTTGATCAAAGTTTTTATAAAGTAGTCATACTAAACTCTCATCCCATATGAACATGATTAGGGCTGCAACGATTAGTCGACGCAATCGACGACGTCGACTACAAAAAAATCGTTGATGCGTCATAAACAGAACCTTCAATAGAGGCTCCAGTCACAGAGAACCACATTGGTTTTTGTAACTGCAATGTACTACATGAACGTCTGGGGGCAGTATTGTTTGTTATTGTTTGTCAAGACTGCACACAGTCCTACTAATGGAGAACGTCTGAGTAAAACGTTGCCAACCTAGTGACTTCGTCGCTATATTTAGCGAGTTTTCAGACCCCTCTAGCGACTTTTTTTTTTTCAAAAAAGCAACTAGCAACAAATCTGGCGACTAATGACAAATCTACCTAAGTAACTCCGCCAGAGTGTTTTTTTTGGGTTTCTTTTGCCAGTCCCAAGCCCAGATGAAAGAGGAGAGTTGGAGTGGAGGGATATTTATACCATTAAAATGATAAAACTGTATTATTTTACTGTGCGTGGGTGCTGAAACAAAAGCTCTACATGTTATGTTTACTTTGCTAGCTGTGTTCAGCTTTGCACTTTCTCAGCAGGCACCCTCACAACACTCATAGTGATTTTACAGTATTTTTTTTTTTAATGTTGAAGTGTGATAGCTTTTTTACATACTGACATCCTTCCCCTTTCATTTATTTAAGTCGTCTATTTTCTCACCACATCTTCTTCACATGCAGATGCACATAGTTCCTGTTTTGTTTTAGTGAATGTATTACGTTCTGCATGGCCAAAAATTTTATGTTATGCAATTGCTGAATGTGTCATTTTAAAACCACAGACACTGAAACACTCACAGCTTTTCCCAGTCTGTGTTAAAGTGTTGTGTTAAATTAGCCAGGTGCTCATTGTCTTGTCCTGTGCAAAAATACATTCCAACAGGGACTTGAGTCGCATGGAAGAACAGTGGATTTGGCCCAGGTCACAAACATTAGTAAAGTATTAGGAAGTGATCTCTTAAAAGCCGGGAACAGGAAGAATGCTTACAGTCACCCTGACCTGTTCTAATAAAAACACGAGTATTGTTAGACAGACTTTAAATATGCAAACCTTTAATCCTTTAACCTGCTGCTGTGATCCAATATTAATGACTGTCTTTCTGTAATATTGAGATGATAAAATTGTATTTTACAATAGTTGTATAATTTCAAAGTAGGATACATTTTAATAGAAAAATATCATATCATTAAAATAAACATACATTTATTAAAACTTAATATCTAATATGTTGCAGAAAGTTGTCAAAGTTCATTTTGTGGGAAGATAATATTTATACAAGTTGAATAGTCAAGATTTTGTCTGTGTTTCTAATATTATACAAACTACACTGCTCAAAATAATGAATGGAACAGTTTTTAATCAGAGGATAGTATCAAGTCAGTTAAACTTCTGGGATATTGATCTGCTCAGTTAAGTAGTGGTAGACGTGCACGTTGGGGGGTGGGGGGGTGACGCGGGTCCAACCATTCGCGGGATTAGCCCCTGTTCTATTCTTCAGCGTTGACGTGCGTCAAACCTTCATTCACTTTCTGGATTGAAACGTCTCGGCCACCGTACTTTCACTATTTATTTCGGTTATGATTCTGTTTGTGTAGTTTTGCAGCGGTTGTGTATTTTAAATATGTAGATATCTCCGATGCAGCACACGAGGGCAGCGTGTGGAAAAGTTCACAAAATATTATAATTTACTATATACTATATATATATATAAATAATTTACTGTCACACTCCGATCCCGAATCTGTGTCAGGGACAATTAATAATCATGACTAATTAATAAAATTAGCGCTGTGGACATCTGCAGAAATGCGCACAGAAGTTGTCACTATGGAAATGTTTATATGGATCCTTTTACGCGATGTCGCCAAACGCACACGAAAAAATTGTACATACAGCTGGAAGGTTCCAGACTGTAGAAATATGTTCTTTAATGCTAGAAACATACACTAAAAGTTAGGGATATTCGGCTTTCGGGTGAAATTTCAGGATGAACCTAAAATGCACTATAACCTTTACAGGTTAACT
>JAUMHL010000029.1:2407037-2444908 GCA_032362345.1 Sandelia bainsii | reverse complement strand
ATATACCTTTAAATAGCAAAATCAGAGAAACTGATAATTTTGCAGTGGTCTCTTAATTTTTTCCAGAGCTGTATATGCAGCAGTAATCGTGTAATAATCTCCCTTTTCATCAAGCCACGCTGCTCTGCTTATTGTAGTAAAGTGAAATCTACTTGGGGAAGTCAGGTTTCTCTAATCTCCTACTACAATTACGGTAACCAGGTTTCCCATTTACATGACAGAAAGTTGATTGTAATCTGGTTACTTGGGTGCATGTAAATGCGCTGATTGATATTCATACATGTGAGTCTAGTGCTTCATTCCACAGATTATATTGATTATATTTTTTCTCAAATTTGCATTTTCTACCCAGAGTGGGGTTCAAACCCATGAGGACTATTAGCACTTAGCATTAGCAGCTGCACCATAAAATTCTGTTTGAAGTCTCTCTCCGAGCATAAGTAAAAAATACAACAGATAGTGTAATAACAGTAGGAAGTGTGACTTCGAAGATGTGTAGTCTCCATACGTGCTTCTATCATATAAATAATCAAACCGGGAGTTAAGTTTCATTTTATTCTTGATTTGTTTAATGTTCAACAATGTGCTTTTAGTCTCTCACCATTTTTCACATGTTATATTTACTTACTTTACTTACTTACTTTTCCAGCCTGTAACACCATGCCACCAATAATACCATATTGAAGAAGTGTACACATATACACATCATCAAAAATGTACACAAAAGTACTCCATGAACAAGAACAGGGCTATAAAGGAGTGTGGGTCCAGTTTACACTGTTTTATAAACTGGCAAAATGCTTTTACAGTTGTTTTTTGTTAAGTAGAGCTTGATTGATAAATTAACTGGACCACATGTCAGCACAGAATAATAAATTAAATGTTAGGTGATCTGCCTGTATTACATGGAGATCATGTCACTTGCAGTTTGACCACCTGACAGCACACAGGATAGGCTGATAACTGTTACATTGCTATCAGCTTCATGGTTCAGACTCCAGTGCTAAAACAAGATTTAAAACGTGACATCTTTGACAACTTTGACTTATTTTGCTGATATATAAACATGTTTATGGCCTGTTCCTTTCTACCAAAAAAATGAGCAGATCAGACTAGTTCAGTTCAATTTCCTCATCTTTGATATCATGTGTGGTACAGGTCAGGAGAGCAAGCTGGTGGCTGTTATCCCCTGCAATGACCAGAGGCTGAGACCCAGACACACGTGAGGAAGCAAATACTGAACACCTCAATAAAATTAAAAAAGTTTCTTTTTTGCACATGAAAATAAAATCTGAACTGACATGAGCTGATGTTGTGTCCCCCCTCAGGAAGCTGTATGTTGCGGTGTCTGTTGGTGTGTGCCTCCTGGCCAGCGCCCTGGTGTTATTCTTCCTGTTTCCTCGCACTGTCATTCTGTCTCCAGTCGAAGTCAAGTCGTCCTTTGTTTACTTCACTGAAGACGCTGTCAACATCAACATTACAGTGAGTAGAAACAGAGCAAAGGAGAGAGGAAAAATGGTTTGACGGGTGAAAACACACAGAGCTTTTATTCACTCGACTTTTCTTCGTTTGTAGAATGTGTTGAACATCACCAACAGCAACTTTGTGGCGGTGCAGGCCTATAATCTGACAGTGCAGGCCCTCAACTATAAAACAGTGGTGGGAACCGTGTCTGTGAAGAACGTCACCTCTGTCAAACCTCTGTCTGTCCAAATGGTGAGACTCACAGGAACAGATAAAAAAGCTACTAGACATTGTGAACACTTCAGGAGGAGTGATGAGTTGTTTCTGCCTCTTTTTTTCTTTGCAGTACTCCTTTATGATCCCTATCAAGCTGACAGATCCTGGCCTGGGGTAAGCTGCCAGCGTTACCGAGAGTAAAATTCACTCGAGCACTAAAGGTTTCATTTAAACAAGAGCAACACAGGCTGCTGTTGACCTTAACTCACAGTCTGATTCACTGTTCAGCTGGAAGCTGGTATTTAAAGTGAAAGTAACATTAGACTTTCCTTTTAGCGTTTTTGTTTTTGCGTATTTAAACAAAGGTAGGACCTGTTAGACATGTTTACAATCTTATAGATCTGTTTGCATAGTCTAAAACATGTATCTGTAATTATTACTGCTGCTTGGAGCTTCTTGGAGTAAAAACTATTACTCACAGGCAGTGTTTGCTCTTTTTTCTCTGCAGTGACTACTGTAAGAGACATTCCATACCCGTCCACATTCTGTATGTGCACCTACAGTAAGTATTATACTCTGTGCAGTAAAGTTAAGTGAACATGTAAGAGCTAGTGTCGCCTCACGTCACCTTCAAAAAGTGGCACTTGAACACAGCACGTACATTCTGAGTCTATGTGAGAAGGAATAACTCTCGATATCAGCAGGTTGTATTCGTCGTTCAGAAAGTGGAAGACCTTGGACTGTGTGTGCAAACTGCAGCGTTTGTTACCATTTCCACACAACTTTTTCTCACCACACACAGTTTCAGTTTTCCTCTTAGCAGTTGGCCATGTCATGAGAGTTTTCTGGTATTTGCATGTTGAAAGCAGGGAAGATGAAAAATGAGAAGAGCCTTGTGCTCTCTTGACTACGCTGTTTTCTTACTTTTGCCACTTCTGTTCCTCTTGTGCATTGATTCACTAAGCTGAACAGCCAATCACAGTCATCTCTCATTGATGGCGACCGCCGCCAATTCAGCACGCTGACTCAGCTGTAAAGCTGCTAACGGGGGCCCAACTAGTGCCAAACAAAACAAAAACTAGGCCAACAGAGCCTCACTGAAAGCCCAACACTGGCTTGGTGTGCCCCCGTCTCCTTTGATCTCTGAATGAAATTTAGTGAAATATTCAAATTGTCACACAGAAAATGTGGAATATATGTCTGGATATTTGAAAATCTCAGTTTGACCTAACTTGTTCTCCAAAACTTTGACAGCAATGTAGTAGTGAAACCAATGAATAATAATATTCAAATGATACTGTAGCTAGACGTATGTCCATACTTACACATGTACATAATCCAATTGATAAAACAAAAGTAAGTTTGACAGCAGATTGTTTTACAAGACCTAAGTTTATGGATTCTTCAACAGAAACACAGCTCGCTTCCTCACAACAATTTACAATGATACATGGAGACACAAGTAAGTTGAATAAAAACAGAAGTTATCCATTCACATTCATTATTATTCACTGGTTTCACTTGTGCCACAGGACAGAGGAATAATCATTTCCAGTGTTTGTGCTGACTTGTGGCCCAGTTTTGAGCCAGACGTCATATGACTCCCGGTGAACAGAGCTGGATTCAGGATGTGGTCGGATTATCTTAGCACAAAGACTAGAAAGGGCTTAAAAATGCTGTGATAAGAATTTAGAATTTATTTTCTACAGTGGTTCCAATTTAATTATTAAATAGAGAAATAACCTTTATCCCAACTGTAAAGTTTACTGAAAATCATTTAAAAATTGTAAAGATCATTCAAAATTTATATATCTAAACTTAGCAAGGGATTTGAAATTGGCAGGCTGCTTTGAGGTCAAAAAGAAGTCAGAGAAAAGTCAATTAATGCCAAAATTAGAGAGTACACAACTCAGCGACTCAAACGCTTAGGTAAAGTCATTTCAGCAGATTAATATGCAAATAAGAAGCTTCTGTGGAGTCAAGGTTACAACAGAAGTGTTCATTTAGAGTTAAATGGTTTCTAAGTTTTTCAAGAAGTTTCCCATCTCATCTCAAAACCTTTATTGACTGACTGCTTGAGAGTCCCAAGCACTGAGACTTTTGCGAAGTCATTGAGGGTTGTTGAGGTCACACATGAGTGTATTATCACTTACTGTAGCTGCTAATAGAAACCACAAGTTAAGAGAGAAATTTGTAAATGGACCAAAAACAAATCCACAGGCCACAGAAGGTCAGGAACATGTGGAGCTAGTTATGGTTGGTGAACACAATTTTGCTATTTGGTCTCTGTACAGGCCCAATGGTACCAAACCTGGCAACCTCAGTGTGCTGTGTGACTAACTGTTGTTCACCAAGAAACATCTGCACCATGTACCTCCACCTAAAACCACAATGTGTTGTTAAATATATTAGACACCATGTGTTAGTCAGAGAGATCCAGATGAGCTTGTAGGCCTGTCTAACATGTAGTTCTGTATTAGTGACATTTTCAACATGTTATCAGTATCTAGTTGTCTAACTGGCATGTTTTGTCATGGTTCTGCTGCAGGATGTCGATGACAGTTTATTACATGGCCCACTACGAGCAGCTCTCCCTGGAGACGTACGAGTACATTGACTGTGGAGCAAACAGCACCATAGCACACAGCATGCAACCCCCACCTCTGTGATGGATGGATGGACAAGAGCCAGAATTTCTCCTTGGCATCGACCAACTACAGTAAAGGTGTAAAAACACCTTTATGGACTCTTCCAATACGAGTTTTATGTGAAAGAATGAAGAATGGGGGGAAATGCACCAGTCTCAGTGTGTCCACTGATGTTCCACACATCAAATTGTACAGTGGAGGAAAGTTGGTGTTGATACTGTAAGACTCACATTGCAGAATGACCTGTACCACCTGTCTGTCTACCTTGTTGTCATCAGTTAATTGTCATGTGAATATGTGATTGTGTTTGCATAGTAGTTTGCAGAGTAGTTGACTGTCACAGCTGTAGTTGCACCAAATTGTACTCCACAGTATTTTTTTTTTTTTTTTTAATGAAACAAATAAGGAAGAGTAAATATATTTAATATATAGGATAAAGTGTTGCCTAAATGAAAATTGCACTATAATTTAGTCAATGTACTGCAGATAAGTTGAGAAATTACACAGTTTTTTAAAATGCCACCACTATCACAGCAGTAGTGGCACACTGTTTGCTTCTAAGCATCCTGGCATATCAACACGTAATCCACATGACTTCATCCAATCAGCAGTAAAACAGAGTATGTTAAAACACAAATCTGTGGTCAATATATGTATATTAACAATGGTTCAGATAATAATGTGCAGTGTGAATGTGCTGGGTGTGATAAACCAATAAAAACGGATTAACTCTAGAATTCTTTTCAGATTTACACCGCTTTTACTGATTCACGTGTCACGGTACATATCTACTAGTTTGTTGTAATGTTCACCAACAGTCTGTAAATACATTTTAAAGAAATTTGTTCTACATTTGTAATCCTGACTGTAAACACACATTTGTGGCGACTTGAGAGACTCCACAGAAGTGAAGAACTGAAGCCACTGTAGTTCTTCATGACACTGGCTGTACGTTTGGGCTCATTGTCGTGCTCACGTGTGGGTCAGATGATGTTGAGCAAGAAAATGTAATGTTGTAACCTTCTTCAGTCAGTAGGTGGTGTCATTGTGCTGTTTGTTAGGTGGTTTAAAGTGAAGGGCCTACATAATAAAATATAGAGAAATCAAATTAAGACATCTTTTCCATATGATGTGAACCTCTCTGTGTTACAGTTTTCACAAAATCCCACATGGATCTTCTCTTTTTCAGGGCTCCTCACCACTGCTGGGTGTACTGCAGAGACTGGGAGATAAATAAATGTTACTCCACTGAAAAAAAAAATACAGCAAATGTTTGTGCTGATACCTACTGAGTATCTGTTGGGGATCCTGGCGCTGTGATGGACGGTTGTGTTCAGCTCGTGTTTACAGTGGGGACACTGAGTTCCAGCTAAAAAACAGCACATGAAAAACAGGATGCTTGCTTGTGGAGGAGATCTAACATCCTTTTTACACTGAATGTTTAGAGCTGTCTCGCACTCGGCTGACAGCAAAAAAAACGGGCAGCACCTATGAAGTTCACTACTGACCATGTGATATGTTGTTTAAAGCCGGACAAAGTGTAACGTGACACACTGTGGTTTTATAGGTGGGGCTGTGCTGATCCAGCTCCTCCTTAGCTGGAAAGTGAAGTAACTTCCTGGAGTCTTGCTGGCACCAGGAAGTTTTTTTGGACAACCAGCAGAGACTAGACAAGGTATAACCTCCACATGTGTTCATCCTCAACAGCTCTACATTAACAGTGTGCTTCCTAAATTAAACTCAGAGATGAATTAATACCAACCACCAGACCGCATATATAACCCTGACAGTCACAGGCATCCTTTACACTTCACTCTCAATCAATCCTGTTGAAGCTGCTTCCACTGCCAAGAAAGCACAGTGGGGAGCAGCGTGTGTGCCCCGTGATGAAACATTCAGCTCGCCCTCCTCCTAATGAGAACGCTCTGGACCGTGACGGCCTGTCTCCTGTGTGTGTGTGTGCGTGTGTGATTAAGTTTTGTGAGATGGGTTCAAATTGCACTGTGGCCATTTGGCTTGTGGGGGATGTAAACTTGAAACACTTAAAATTGAACAAAGCAAATAACCAGTCTTAAACATGTACTGTATCAAACACATACATAAAATACAGACAGAGAAAAACTAATCCTATGCTGAGAACAAACAGTTGCCTCCTTTCATTTATTTATGACAAAGGTCAGTGTCCCATTTATCAACAACATGTCTGGTGAAGCATGGAGGAAAATTATACCCAAAATTCAAAAGAAAGTGAAAATGAATAATAAACATTTTGAACAGCATATTGTAAAGCAGAGATCACTGTTGTCTGTCAAAAACAATCTTACACTCATAAATCAAACTTTGATTGTTCTTACATCATCTTAAAGGCGTGCATGGCGAGATCTGACTAAAAATGATTTTAACACACATGTTCCATGTTTGCCGCTTTAAGCAGGATAAAGGATTTCTCAGCTTAACTTTAAGTAAATATGGACCCTGATTGATTAGATTATCATTATCATCATGTTAAATTGAAATGTTAGCATAATAATGAAATGCCTTAATAATAAGTAATCAGTTCACAAAATTATACTTTTTTGCTTTTATTAGCATTTTGTTGCTTCATAACTAATCAAAGATTCGTTATTGCTGACTGTCTTTTCTAATCTTTCAGGTATTTCAGTGTTTTTTCCTGCCTATCAGGGAAACTCTGGTTTCCATTTATTTCCTTGCATCACCTGGCGAATTCCAGAAACTTGCTTGAGATATTTCAAAATAAACACAGTCTTCATTTTATTTTCTGCAATTTGATAATACTTGATAACTTTTTTTTTTTCAGTGCACAAATGTAAAATCATTTCAGTAGTGTTCAAAATTCTTTGAAGCTAAACCACTGATCGACAGCACTGGGAACAATGGCTACATGTTACATTACGTTCTTGATTCATCTTCAGTATTAAGCTAAAAAATAACTCAAGCCTTTTCATTCAACCTTGTTGTTAATATGTCCACATAAAGCTAATTGATACCTGTTTGTTGCTGTGTTGTGTTTGATTCGGTTGCATCCTGGATGGGTTCAGGGCTGCCGTGCACCAGCTGTAAAGAGAAAAGTAAACTAAAATAAACAGAGAAAGTGGTAGAGAAGAGATTATTCAACTTTGTGCATTAGTGATAAAAAGCTCTGCATAGTTACCTTTAATGTCTCTTATTTGATCATTGTTATTTTCTACAGAAGTATTTTTCACATTTCACAATTTGACAGATTCCCATCAGCGAAAGATACTGAGCTTTAGCTCTATGTGTCCCAGCATATTTACAGGTTTGTGAGGAGCTAACTGCCGAGAGATGGCATTTTGAAAACAAGGCAAAAACAAGTCTCCACCTATTCAGTAGAACCCACTGCTACTTAAAGTAATGAATGAAATCCAACTGAAAAGCAGCATTTTTTTGTGCCTGTTTCTAAATGCACCCTGGAAACAGTAACAGGATACAAGCTGTCAGATTCATACAGGAAGTAGGTTTGACCCCACACGCTGGGGTGTCACGTGTCCCTGCTTCTTAGTTTCCAGCCAGTCCTGCTGCTGTTCAATAATAAAGTTGAGCAGACACAATGTAGAGTCTGTGTAACTCAATGTTGGACAACACCAACAAACCTATATTAATGTGACATCATTGTATATTATAATATTAGATTATTATTACTTATGCAATAATGTGAAAGCAGTATTTGATGTCTGTGGGGTTCCTTATTAGAAAGAACTACATGTTATTTACCCGCCGTTTGTCTCGGGCCATCCTGCGGTCCAGAGCACTCTGACGCCGTCTGGCCTCCCAGTGCATAGCCGACATGCTTGTGTTTTACAGCTACAGGAGACACATTAACAAGTCAGTATTCACTGTGGAATGACGGACAGTGGAGAAAACCACTGTACGAATAATGTGATTATATCAGGCTAAAATACTCCTGGTAATTCTTATGCAGCCAGTTCTTAGAGGGTGGAAACTAGATCATCTGCTTCAAAATATGGCTGTGTTTTTGTTAAACTTTCATTTTGTTATTTTGTGTAACCATTTTTATTCAGTGCCTAAACCTAATCCCAACAAAATCGTTTTGTTTGCACGGTTGTTGTCCAGAGTTTTTGACTGTTTATGATGAAATTAAGTGCTTCATAAATATGGAAACAGCTAACATAACACAGAATAAAGGTAACAAAATCAACAACGTCCAAAACTCACTATTTAGTATGTGTTTAATCTGTAAAGAAAAGCCATGCCAGCTGTTCTTCCTGTTCCCTGTGTTTTTGCTGAGTTAAACTAGTAGCTTCATATTAAAAAGAGGAGGGTTGTGTCAATCGACTCATCTACAAAGTATGTGATTAGGTGTATAGTAGTCCCCCAAAATGTTAAACTATTACTTTATTTTGCATGCAGGAAGCATGTGAAGCTGCTGATCCACCTGTAGCAGGTGGTGGAAATGCTACAATAGACTTTAATTTTACTGGTTGGAAAAGGTCACAACAGCAACAGCTGGAGAAGAGCATGTGTTACATTATAATTACAGAATGATTTTCTGTCCTGAATAATATTATAACAAGAATATTTTATGCACGTGTCCTCTCTTACTCATCTCTGTTATGGACACTTGATCTGACAACAGAGTTATCTGATACATACTAACTCCCAACCATTGCCATCAGCTACTCTAATTACTGATCTCTCTCTCGTATGATTGTTCCTGCTCTCGCTGCAACTCTCACCTATCACACCTACTGGCTAATTTGACAGATTTTGTTGGACTGCATTCACGCCTATAATCTGCACTGACTTACAGTTATTATAAACCAGATACATTTACCAGTGACATTATATATAGAATTATACATAAAATCCAACAGTGGAGAGGAAAAACTCCCTTTAACTGAAGAACCCTCCAGCAAAACCAGGCTCAGATTGGGAGGCCATCTGCCTCGACCGGTTGGGGTGAGTGGAAAGAGAAGAGAGAAAAGAACAGCAAATAAGAGTATTTACTTACCTGACTTGTGCCCTGGAAAGAAGGCAGCAGTAGCAGGCACAGTGGAGGACTGGTGCAGGCTGAGGTGTCAGTCTCTTACCTGGCTCCTATCCCTGACCTTGTTAATGTGAGGTTTCCAAGCAACTAACGCTCTCCTGGGCTGCTGTTGTAAGCGAGAAACAGAAAGCTCTAGTAGGGTGGCTAAATCATGCTCATCACCTCCTGTGGCTTTGCTAACAATGGAGCCATCCCACTGTCTGTGTCTTTCTCTGTGTGACTGTGTGTTTGTAGTCTTATCTTTTAACGTTTTCCATACAGTAACTGATGAAGCTTCGGCAGAATTACCTGACTCATTTTCTGTTTCAATGATAGATCATATGTGATTTATTCAAAATTCAACATTTTTAGTCATAAGCCTTTATCATCCATTCAGCTACCAATATTAAACAACATCATCTTCATACTCGACCGGCAGGCAGCATTGACCAATCACAAAACTGAAAAAGTCCTCCAGATGACATGATCTGGAGGACTTTTTCAGTTCAGATAATGTCATTTAGAGGGGGATTTAGTTAGAAGCAGAGAAGTAACAAGCAATATTACTCTGATGATACATGATATACAAATGACATACAGTATTAGCTTCCATATAGAGAGAATACTGTCAATCTGGCAGACTGACAGTATCATGGGTGTTTTCCACTGCAGGAACATAACTACCATAACCTGAACTTGTAGGGTGAAAGTGGCCAGTTCTGGTTTGCTTTTCTACGTGTTTTCTTTCTTCACTTGCATAGGTTGCTGTTAATACCCATGCGTGTGTTTTCACATCATGCGTGTTAGCATCACAAGTGACTGTCTCACAAGCACCTACTCTCCTCCTCTTGCAAGTTCCTGGAACTTGATTTATTACAACATTTATTAAAATGTCCTGAGGTGATACTGAATTTAGCTCCCAGAACTTTTCTTCAAAGCGGGCTGAGGAAGCTAAAACTTCCATCCATCCATCCATTTTCTTAACCGCTTGTCCTCGTAAGGGTCACGGGGGGTGCTGGAGCCTATGCCAGCTGTCATCGGGCGAGAGGCGGGGTACACCCTGGACAGGTCGCCAATCCATTGCAGGGCCGAAGCTAAAACTTAGGGGGGCTAAAGTTCATTTTCGGCTTGCTAAGTTCCTGTGGTCAAAAAGCCCAACAAGCTTCAAAACTGACCTCTCAGAGTGGTTTAAGTTTTCAGGGTAACTTGGTTCAGACTTATTTATACCTCCATTACAAAAGTGATTTTCCAGAAAATAAATGTAGCGGTAATCTTGCTTTATGATACACCCCTGAGGACAACAACTGCATATTATCGTAGCTAAACTTGATCACGTCAGCATCAAAATGAGAAATAAGTCACACAAACTATTTGATCAAGGAACAAGCTAACATCTTATAGTCAGGTGTGTGATTGTGCATCAGGGCTGCTGTTCCTCCTGCTGACAATAGAGTGTGCTACTGCCTTGTGCAATGAAGATCAAGGCCTACACAGCAGACTGTTCAGGGATCAGAAGACTTAAGTTAATGACTTCAGTCTTAATAATCAGCACAGAAATGTCTCATTCAGTGGGTTGTTGAACCTGGAGCCTTGTTCTGAAAGAAAGTTTAAGAGCTACTGTCTCTATGCTGAACCTTCACTAGGTAGAAGCTCTCTGTATTTTCTGTATATCTGCTGTTGGACCTTTGTTGCATGCCATATCCCTCTCTCTCATCTTGTTTCCTTTTTATGTCTAGACTGTCATAAGTGTTCAATAAAGACAGAATGCCAGATACACTAAGAGAAACTAAGATCTAAAATCTAAAACAGTGAGCGATCAGTGACCAAAGAATAAGTAAAGACTAAGAATCTGAACAAGTGTTTAAGGTCAACGTGATACTTGCCAGTTTCAGTATTTTAGTTTTGGTAATAACAAGATTAATAAGATTGAAGCACTTGGATGAGCACTATCCATGGCAGCTAACCGTCTGTTCAGAAAACATTCCACATGCGACAAAGAGAAAGACAATTAGGCTTGTGTGAGTTGCTGAAGTGACAATTTCCTAATCTGCACACCTCAGTGAGTTTTTATTTTAGCATCTCTCTGTCTGTGTATGTGTGCATGACGTGTGCTCATGACAGCTGATAACAGAATGAATATTCCATGGTACCGATAGAATCAGTTTTACATGGAAGCTCCGTCGGCCTATTCAAATCAGGAACTCTGTGTCTGCAACTCATCTGAATTTCCACAGCGAGATGAAACAGCACCACAGCTGTGGGTTTACATTGTGTATGTCAAATGTATGTAATCAGACTGTCTGTTAGGATTATGTTCTGTGTCCTCTCAGACCCATTATATTATTGCCACCCATCACCACACTTCCTCAGCAGGCAGTCAGTCAGCCTGGCTCCAGTCAGTCAATAGATCACACACACACACACACACACACACACACACATATCCCCCAATACACACACATTTGCACACACCCACATCATTATCATAATGAGCGGCCAGTATGAAGGAAAGAACTATCATGCAAATCAATACAAATGACCCATTATGTCATAGATGGCTCACTCTGATCCTGTGTGAGGCTGTTATGGCTCTTTTTAATGCTAATATACTATATTTAGCTCTAATGTGAAGAAACAGTTTTGCTTTTCATTATTTTCTGTTGTTTCTCCTTAAGGGCAATGCAATAATTATACTGTAGACAGCTGAATTCATAGTGTAACGCCGGGCTAGCCTCTGTTCCACTGTCTTCTCCAAATCAATACAGTTCTCATTTAACATTTCTTTTATTTATACTATTCCTGGAGTTTACTGACCACATTCCAGATTAGATTAGATAGTTCATAAAATTTTTACAAATGTCAGTTTGTGTTTCTATGACCGCTAGTGTTATTATTATTATTATTTTTTTGGTATACTTTATCGATCCCTATGACAGTTTGTTGTTGGCATGTACATGATGGCGCTACTACGGGGGTTTCAGGGTTTTGTCCAAGAACACTTAAACACTTCTGATCAGGTGTTTTGCACATGTAAACACAGTATTCTGGTTTCAGGAGCCTGGATAAGATGGAAAACTGGATCTTCTGCCTGCAATAGAAACCACAGTACTATGCTATGGAAACACCTGAGTCTGATTTCTCAACATTCTTACAGACCATAGTGGTAAATCTACATTAAATATACTGTTATGAGTGTATACAGGTATTACACAAAAATATGAATGATGCTGTATCGTGAATGTAATCAAAAGCAGAATAAGATTTAAACTGGGGGTTTTCATCTGGTTTCACTTTCAACTGGCAGGGATTAACATTAAGGTTTCACATTTTTTTAAAGCTAGCCTCTCTCCAGCATTCAAAGATCATAGTTTGCTTCAATAAGAGAAAAGCAGCAGCACCTTTTCCTCAGTATCTCAATTTAATCTCTCAAATATTTAATGCCAGATGAGACATTTAGATTTTGTTTTTTGACACATTTCACTTCACTTGGCGGGAGTTGCTGCAGGATTGTGACAAATGATGTGCTCTAAGTATAGATAAAATATAAAAATAAAAGATAGAAAGAAAAAAATAACCACCTCCCTTTAGTAAAGAGAGGTCATAAGTGTTTCACTTTACTAAACAGTCTCATTGAATGATACTGGTTCAAAAAGTTAACATTTCATTTTGACTCAGCTTTCATCAGTTACTGAAATCAATATGATGACAATGGAATAATCACTCCATCTCTCTTGTTTCACAGAGTTGCTGATAAGTTCACACACAAACATTTACACACAAACACAAAAACACATGCAGTATGCTACTATTGAATTATAACCTAATTTGGGTGTCTGCATATACACACTGCCTCCATCCATCTGCTTGATCATATTGCGATCTATTATCGCTTTGAGATTCGTTTTTTGCAATCTAGAGCAAAAAAGTATGGAGGTAAACAAATGCATGTTTGGCTTACAATTACAATCAAGATTACAAATGTATTGTATTGTAAATGAATTGTGGGTGTTTCATAATGGCCACAAATGTGTGGTTGGCAATCTAGAAGAGAAATCAAAATTTGCTAATGTGTAAAAACAATTTTTCCATGCAAATCTTTATTCACAGATTGATAGATGCGCATGTACAGGTCGCCTGGCATACATGACTCATGTTATGCTATGCTCGCAAGGTTTTTAGAGTAGTTTTTTCACTCTCAGATCCAGAAATATATGCTAGGTTTCAGCAACTTTAAAGCAGCAAAAGTTAAAGTCAAGCTAAAATATTCCACATTAAAATATGTTTTTAATTGAAGTCAAATCAAGGGGCAAAAATAAATTTTACCGCTTGGAAACAACCTGAAAAGACAAATGTCTGAGTTTTCCACATGTCCTTCAATGCAGCATACATTACACTGAAAGCAAGAAAATACTCTCAAGCTCTCAATACTCACAAGCTATTGTGATTCACATATTCCAGACAATTTGTGCATGCACATTTAACAGTCTGCTAACACATTCTAAAGAACTGCACACTTAATTTTACATATGGATTGACAAATGTACATTTATGGCCATAATAAGACACAAACAAATCATTTTTACACATTTAGAAATCTTGATAACATAAAAAAAAAACACAATACGCATTTGTGGCTACTTATGAGAAGAATTTATCTTTATCAGTATTCAGTGTTTTACATCTGATTAAGACATATATATCAAATATACAAAAATGTTAACTGAGCAATTCTGTTTTATGAACTTTGCAGCTCACAACTTTGTGTTGTATTTGTTAGCTGTGTCTAAATGTAAATTTTGGCACTGTTTGTCCTCCGTTGTCCAGGATGCTACTCTCACGCTCACTGGCCCCTCCCCTCCCGTCACGTCAGCGGCTGGGGGTTGGTAGCGCTTTATCCCGGCGCAGCTTCTCTTTTACTCCCAGTCTTTGCCGGACAACCGGGGGAAACGCATAGCTACGTGCTGCGGCTGTGAAAACCACTATATCGGAATTATTTTGACGTCAAAACTTGGATTGTATCAGGGAATTCGTCGCACTGCAACAATGAGGACTAATTTAACGGGCGTGAAAGTGCTCACAGGTGAGATATTTGAACAGTTTTACACCACAAATGTTGTTTGTTGACTTTGTTGTAACGTTACGCTCGCGACACCAGTCCTAGAAGATTCCGCCGCAAAGTGGAGGATAAAAATACACTTTATTTAAAATTACAACGTGCCATTTTCTATTATATTTTATCGAGCATGTCTGAAAGCATTTGTTTGTTTGTTTCCTTTTCTCATATGTGTTGTTGCTCGTGTTTCAGACGGTTTGTAACCGTTTGTAACGTTATTACAAACAGAGCCTCTTTGGATAACAAGCTAACGTTATTAGCAATATGTCGCTGGAGATTCTCATCTAGCATTAGTTAACACCGCCGACAGCCAGAGTAGACAAGGTTGCTTTGCTCTCAGTGGCTCTTTTTGATCCCAGTATTTCCAGCTGTGTGCAGGACACAGCTAAACAGGACACACAGCAGCGCTACTGCTGGCTGTGCCTCCTGCCCTCAGCTACAGCGGCTCCTCGTTCTTTTTCTGTGCGACCTGAGTCAGGATGAAATCATAACAGCAAAAAAGCTGTGTACATTTCTACCCTGTTTTCATCACAAATGACCACTGTAGTTATGTCAAGTATATTATTTTATGATTACTTTTTTTCCACTCTAGCTGATTGGATCAATTAAATGAATCCTACATCTCATGGTACATTTATATTTTTAGGAAGAAAAGTGTGACTTTGATTTATCACAGTGTTCTGGTCACAGTGAGCTGCACGTTTACAGACAGCACATTGCCTTTGTGGGAAATAGCTGACCCATGTTTCCCTCCCCCTCTCTGTTTTTCTCTCAAGGTCTTCAGTGAGTGCAGCCGGCGCTCTGCCCCCCAGTGTCCTCCACTCGCCTTTGAAGTGAGGCCAGGGACTAATAATTTAAAGACCTACCAAAGGGAATAATTTGGTCATATAAACACTTAGAAGGAATATTCAACTTTACAGGACTTAAACATGGGGAACCAGTTAACAGAAATTGCCCCAAACACCCCATTTCTCCCCAGCTTCCAGTCATTACATGTAGTAGTTATCGGGTTGGACTCTGCAGGGAAAACAGCCCTCCTCTACAGACTGAAGCTGCGAGAGTTTGTTGAGACCATTCCCACCAAGGGATTCAACATGGAACGCATTAAAGTGCCCATGGGAACCTCCAAAACCAACACCACCACGTTCCAGGTGTGGGACGTCGGCGGCCAGGAGAAACTCAGGCCCCTCTGGAAGTCGTACACCAGGCGGACGGACGGACTGGTGTTTGTGGTGGATGCAGCAGAGCCTGAGCGCATGGAGGAGGCCAAGGTGGAGCTCCACAGGATCACCCGGTCAGCGGAGAACCAGGGGGTGCCCTTGCTGGTTCTGGCAAACAAACAGGACCTGGGTGGAGCCGTGTCTGCTTCAGAGGTAAATATTGAAATCTGAATAGCTTGGTTTGCTGCTTTTCACCATCACTCCGTTTGGTTCTGGGCAGGTTACAGACAACACACAGAGTGGCCGAAGCAGTGGCTGTGTATTTAACTATCTTTATTGAGTTTGTTCCTGAAATGCGAGTTACATCCCCTGTCTTCTCTCTGTGTTTCAGGTGGAGAAGACACTGGCCCTCCATGAACTGAGCTCGTCAACGCTGCACCACACTCAGGGCTGCTCAGCTCTGGACGGCCAGGGTCTGCAGCCCGGCCTCGAGAAACTCTACGAGATGATCGTGAAGAGGAAGAAGATGCTCAGACACAGCAAGAAGAAGAGATGAACGGTCGCCGAGGTTAAACCCTGACCCTCTATTTGTCTGAGGAACTTCTCAGTCAGTCATGTCTGTGACTCTTTTGCAAATGCAAACAGGAGAAAAGACGATAGTCATTAAGACGAGACAAACTTTGCCTGTGAAGTCTGCACCAGATGTTAAGAGCTTCCTCTGTCCTCTCGACATTTGGGATTGATTGTTGAGCGGTCTCTTATCCTTGAAGGAGAACAGAGGGAGACACATTCCATTCCTGAGGGACAGAAGGAAAAACCAGTGCAATATACTCACTGATGCACTCACTCTCACATTGAAGGATACAGTATTTTGCTCCACTGCTTGTGAAACTTTGTAGTGCCAACACCTGCTGGTCTGGCCTGAGCCTGGTTCTCGTTTCTTTGACAAAGTTTTTCATGTTCTATTTCATTCTACATCTTTTTTTTGAGTTGCATGATGTTCACCCAGAATAGCTGCTGTTAAGCAACAATTTTGTTGACCAAAAGAAGTCTCTCAACATTGTTCAGTGTTTGACTACAGCTGCGACGTGCCACCACCGTGACGTTCTGAAGCTGCTCAATCCAGCCGTGAAAGTTTAGATCCATTTCTTTTCCCCCACTCTTCACCAAAGCGGTGCTCCCATCACAGTTTGGTGTATTGAAGGGTTAGTGGAATTTTTGGTGGGTGAGTTCAAACTAGTTTTTACAGTGTGTACATATTGTTTTGTAAAATGTCAAGAAATGAATAAATTATTGAGCAACTTTGGAATTCTTTTGTGGAGACTGTTTATTCTTTGTTTTACTCGTCACATGTTGACTTATGACATGATACATTTTGGCAGAGTGGCTCAGGGACGCTGGAGCTGACGTGTAGATAAACAAGGTGTTCTATGTTGTGTTCTATGTCAGTGCCCTCAGGCTCGAGACATTAGTTCCTTATAAGTTTTATCTGCTTTAATGATCATGTCAGTAGATACTTACAACAGGAGAGTGTAAGTTTTGATAAATATATATGTTATGCTATATATATTTTTATATTTATACATATGTATGTATTATATTCAAAAAGGCAGTAATAATCAGAAACACTAATTCAATCATGAAGTATACTTCAAACTAACTAGGTTATATAGGTGAGGCAATAGATAGATATAGATTAATCCTAGAAACAGGGATAATGATCCAGACAAACACCAGGCACTGGTACCTGCTAATACCATCCCTACAGCAAAGCGTGGTGGTGGGTCAGAATTGAGAGAAGGACGAATGTGGCCAAATACAGAGATGTTCTTCAAGAAACCTGCACCAGAATTCATGAGACCTGAGACTGCTCAACCTTTCAGTATGACCGTGATCCAAAGACGACAGCCAAGACTACACTGAACTGGCTTCAGAACAAGTCTCTGACCGCCCTCGAGTGGCCCAACTAAAGCTGACACTTGAACCCCAATAAATATGTGTGAAGAGCTGATGATCACAGTCCAGACTGTTCACCTCCCATCTGATGGAGCTCCACAGGTTAAACTCAGGTGCTGAGAAGCTGGTAGAGACTCAAAGCTGTATTTACTGCCAAAAGGCACTTGAATGAAGTAGGGTTGTTAATACTTTTTTGATTTTTAATACATTTGCAACATTAAAAAAGCGTTCTTTTGTTTAGATTGACATGGAAAAAAGTTTTTTTAAATTGTTAAATAAATTCACAAGGCAGTAAAATTAGCAAAAAGTGGGATCTGAATACTTCCTGAAGTGAGTGTACATAATGTTAGACTGTGTACATTACTACCTCCCCTCACCGCAATGATCACGGTGTTAAATGGTGCAGTAACCATTAATACATTGCCGCATATTTGAAAAAGATCAGCCCGTTTATTTACAGCTACAGGTATTTATGCAACATCTGCATCACTTGGACAGAAAAAAAGATCAGCTCTGTGGTAGCTATCAGTTGTTTACCTCTGTTATCAGGGCTGTTATTAGGTTATTATGGAGGAATTCAGCCTGTGGAGATCAGTCACACAGGAATGTGAAAGCCTGACCTCCACCTCCTGCTCACATGACTCGTCTGGGCTGTTCTCTGATACCAAACACTGGCACCTCCATCGCTTCACTTGTGATACTAACATCAGCTCCTACACGTGGCCCCCACCTGACTGGGGTCCACCCCACCCACACTGTTGTTACGGCATTTTCGATTGTATCTCCTCACAATGTAACAGCCAGTGTGACCAGTCGTCCCAGATCAGAACTCCTGTAAAAAGCTAGTTAGTGATAATCACACAGGAGCTCAGGAGACTGTACTGAGAGAGTTTTGGTTTTCATGGGAGTTGTTGTAACCCGTCCATCCAGTCCCAGAGCTGTACATGCTGACAGGTCACAGCCCAGCTCCTGTGTCAGTGATTCCGTTGGCCACTAAAACCTGAGGTTGTTCCTGGTTCTCTCTCCTCTCACAGGAGACGTCTGATTGCTCGCATGTTAAATACAAGTGAAGTCTTTTACTGTAACATTTATCAATTTAGATTAATTAAACCTTATGAAAAAACATTTACGTGAACGAGATAAAATTGTTTTAACCAATATTGGTGATGCAGGTTTCAGTAGTGTTTTAAATGGATGGAAGCACAATTAGCATCAGGATTGTATAAGTCAGTCAGATGCACAAAGTTTTATAAACTTAAAAACATGAACGTCTACATTTATATTAAACTGGGTATATTCTAAAACACTCATGCTAAAACAATGTGGGTACACACCAGGTTGTTTCATCTTTTACCTTCATCCACATGAAAAAACACTGACACTGGACACAGCAAGAGAGGCCTTTAGTTTCCTAGATGCTACCCTGAGGTTCACAATAATCCCACTTATAGCTTATTAAACTCATACAGACATGGAAGTATATGTGTCTCCTGCTTATGTTGCACCTGTAAATGCAGTGTAATGCTGAATTTATTGACTATGTTGTAAGATGTTTCATGTCAAAGAGCTGTCTGTCGCACACTAACTCTCTGTTCCATCCCCCCTATAGTCTTTAAATCAGCGGTCAAACCCTCTCTTGCTTGCTTACTGCTTAGTCAATCCAATTACGCTGTTTGGAGGCTCCCTCCTGCTGCGACTCAGCTGCTGGAGCAATAAGTAAGTAGCAGGATTAGTGAGTCAGCAGAATGGACAGGAAAACCCTCCACATTAAAAGTCTTAAGCAGGACAGAGCCAGCTTCGATTCACTCTGGCTTGATTAAACTAACCCTCCTGTCATTAAATCTTTACTTTTCCGTGGTGGTCTGCTCTCCTGTCTGCGTTCATCACTGTGTTAGGCTTTTTTATTTGGTCTCAGTCTACTGTCTTTCATCTTCTGCTGTTTGCTCACTCTACTTAGCACCTATCCGTCTCTGTCCTCCACAGTGCTGTCATTAAGGCTGTATTCACACAGACGTTTGTCCTGTGTTAAAGCCACGTATTGGTGTATGTGTGTGTGGAGGGGGTGTCTTTTCATGTACTGCTGAGAAAATGAAATTTGATCTGTACAGAAGTACAGTTTGAGGAAGTGAGGAGAGTGTATTTAACAGTCTGATTCTCTGGTTACCTGTCTCTCACTGACCTGTAAATACTAGTGTTGAATGTTTACTTACTACTTTACAGTTTACTTAAAAGTAATACAGTAAAGGTCTGATGCATATTCAACTCGTGACAGAGCTACAACTAGTTTAGAAAAGATGGACTTTATTATAGGAGTTTTTATTGATCTGTCTGAAGTGTGAGCAGCAAGTAAGCAGAACAGCAGCAGCAGCTGAGATTTTGTGTGTGAGTCCAATGCATATGGGTCCAGTGGAAGCATTCAGAACCCAGTACACAGTCACTGTGGTTACATACGTAAATGCATGAAGATAGCCCTATAGGCTGAAAATAAGCTTTGGGTTGCGTTTACCCATGTATAGTGTGAGTTACATACGAGTCGATACTGCACGTCTCAAAATTCTGGCTCACACGCAAAACACATTTATTACAGTTGATCACTCTTGTTATCTAAACTAAAACTGTGTGGGGGAGAAACATTTCAAGCAGTGGTCCGTGTTACTGTGGTATCCCACAAGGATCAGTTTTAAGGCCTTTACTTTTGCTCTTTTGTTTCTCTTTGTAAATGACACAACTACTCCTTAACCCTACAAATGGCATGAGTACAAACTGTGAACTAAAAGAAAGAATAAGCTACCCTTAACCATCAAAAAGACCACCTCTATTATAGTTGCCTTATGATCTTCCCCTTTAAATGGACAATTCAATCAAAATACGTTTCTGGGAATTATTATTGACTATAGGTTAGCCAGAAAGTCTACATTAGCAAAATCTGTATGAACAATCTGTATGAATTTTTAATAGATAACAAATATAATCTTTTCTGCAGAATTGTCCATGTACAAAACCATCTGGAACTTTAAGCTGCCATCTTAGCCCTCCCTTGAAAAAGAGGTTGCTAAGGGACAATGAAATGTGCTGTATAAAAAAACTAAAACCAGCTTAGACTGGACAGTCTCACTCCAACTCACAGGGCTTATTCAGCAGGGAAACGCTGTCTCCCATTATCTGTGGTTGAGGCTACATTTCTCTAGAATTACCTCGGTAAAGATTTCAGCAGGCCTCACCACACACAGGATCAGGACTAAACCCATACACATGTCCAGCTCTGGCTCTGTTTTACGTTTTGTTATACACCCTCACATCTACATTTGTCTCCTTTCTGCCTCTGCTAAAGCTCCTTGTGCAAGGAATCAAACATTTAAGTATACTTTTGTGTATGTGACTGAGCACTACCTCCTAACCACTTTAATAAAGTGATCAAATTTATGCCATCAGTTATTAGTCCTACATAAAGATTTTGAGTCATGGACACCAAATGTGTCACTAAATGTAAATGTTTTTTAGCTTTCCACATCATCTCTGTTTTTCCTTTCTTTCAGTTTCTGCGCAGGCAATGTTTGCCTCCTCACAGCAGCGCAGTAATTGCAGAAAGCTCTGTGGTTTTTGATGAGTATCTACTTGTCTGTCAGTCCAGCCAGGCCCCAGTGGTTAAAGGGAGGATCCTAGCTTCATGCACCGTTTCAGATGAGACGTGGCTTCCAAAATAGAACTGTGTGGATCCAAAACATGATGTTATCACAGGCAAACCAAAAACCCTCCGTTCTCCACACAAAGGCAACTTTCTCAGGGTTCTGACTGATTTTAGATGTGCATTATAGTGGCTGCACTATGTAGAGAAATTGCTTCCAACATTGGTCAATGTAAATGTGTGACAATGTGCTTTCTCTGATTCTGATTCTGAAATGTAATGATGTGCTTTCTCATTTCATCATAAAATATCAGGTTGTATTGACATATTGACTGCCAACCATGTAAAACCTAGAACCCCCCACTGTGATATCCTCTAAACTCATTTACATACAGGTGGGACTGTGGAGATTTGTCTGTTGTTGTTTGTGTCTCTGTCAGACCAGACAACATATTGACTTCTTTTTAATAGACACTGCTTTTTGTGTGTATCTCATACTAAACTGTTCAGTATGTGGTTGACTTTGACTAAGCCAGTGCAAAACTGTCATTTTACTCCTTTTGAGCCCACCAAGGATTGATTTCTTATGCTGGGGATCATTGTCTTGCTGCACTTAGAATATGGACTGGGCCACATATTTCTTTCTGAATCCAACCTGGGTCCGAGAGTGCAGTGGTCAAACCTAACCCGAAGTCCAGCATATTGAATTTCATGTCGAAACATGATCAGTGTCCGAGCACTTTTCTAGTATGAACCTTGTGCTTGACTCTGGGGAATACGAGGCATCCCCACAACATTACACTGCCACCCCCATACTTGACAGTAGTTATGTTTATTTGTGGAATTCTATGTTTGGTTTATGCCAGATGTAACAGAACCCCTGTCTTCCAAATAGTTCCATAGTTTACCTTTTCAGTCCATAGAACCTTCTCCCAAAAGGTTGGAGGGTCATCTCTGTGTGTTGTAGTAGAATTCAGACGAGCCTGAGTTAGCAGTGGTTTTCACCTCACCACTCTTACATGGATGCCATATCCAAAGTCTGTAAGATAGTGGAGTGATGATAATTATGATTGAGGTGAGGCCAGCAGTTTCTTGGATGTTTTCCTTAGATCCTTCGTGACTTAGTTGAGTAAGTAGCTGCTGTGCTCTTGGACTAATTTTTGAAGGTCGGGCACTCCACCTTTTGGATACAGCAAACACTTTTTCCCACAGGTCTAGTTGGTGTTACATCCACTTTTTGCCTAAGTAAATACTATTATCACAGCACTGTAGGCTCTGTAATATGTGATCTTCCAACCATTTGCTTAACAATAATTTTTTTATTCAATAATACCTTTTTTGCATACCGAGTTTTGGGTTCATAGAAAACTACTGCAAAAGTATTGATGAAACAGTGGTGAGATAGAAATATAGGCCCTTGTATAGTGGAACAGCATAACAGTCTTGACCTGCAAACATGTGAGGGAATCCTCCTCTGTGTCTTCAGGTTTGACTTGGTGTGCATTCAAAGAATGACCTGGCTGGTTTTCAGTATGTGAAGTATGTCGAGGATTTCAGCTATGTGCCACCATGACATGCTTCAGGCTACCAATCATAACACATGCCTACAGGGAGCCATCCATAACTGATTATCTTACAAAGCTATTCACCCATTCTTTGATAACAGTACTTTATTTTCTCTTTCTATTTTCAGATGCACATGATCCACTATTGCAAGGCCACCACTGACATATTTTGTATTAAATAAAACAGATGATTGTAATGTAAAACAATGTAAAAAATGGATAGACAACCATTCACACCTAAGTATGGGCAATTTAGAGTCACCAGTTAACTTAACACTACGTGTCTTTGGACTGTGGGAAAAGCTGGATGAATACCCAGATGAAGCCCAGGGAGAACATGCAAACTCCACACAGAAAGGCACCTGGCCGACCTTTCTGGATTCAAAACCAGGTCCTTCTGACTGTGAGGCGACAGTGCTAACCACCAGGCTGGAGTCACTGTAGTCAAACATCAGTGTGAGTTTTTTTGAGTCTCATTTTGCAACTTGAGAACTTCTATTAGGAAACTTCCAAACATTGCTGACATATTTGTTGTTTGGAAGATGTGTTACCTAGCTTGGCTGAACTATTTCCAAGAAATGTTGAACATTCTCAGTCATCTAGTGGTTCACAAATATATTAATAAAAATGATTTACTGAACCCAAAACACTATGAAATAGTGACTTCTGTGATGCAGAAGTCAGAGAACGCCTTTTTAGACAGAGCTGCAAATTTTTTATGCATTTTATTTGAATGAAGCTATTGAGGACTGGAGAATGAAGATTATCAAAATGTATCATTTGGAAAATCTGTTACCAACTTAGACACAACTATTTCCAAGAAAACACTGAGACACATCACCTGTTTATTACACTGAAATAAACCTCTATCACAGCGCAATGCTGATGAAGATTCCCTGTTATCCAGGTGAGGTTAATGATGAGTTGCTATGACTCACATCACAGCACATGTTTTGTACCGGAAACAGAAAAAAAAAAGTTCGTCCCAATAACTCAAGAACATTAAACTGATGTGACAGTTCTCCACTCCTCAGTGTTTCATCTTCCTTCTGTCATTCATTCCACTAGGTGTACACAGCCAGCACGTCACAGCAAGAAGAGAGGAGCTGGACTGACGTCAAAGGGTTGCTCCAACATTCCATCCCTGCAGCTCCACACCCATCTGTCAGCTGAATGCTGGTTTTAAGGTGTTAAAAACAGGAACTTCAAGAACAGGATCAGTGATTTTTTTTTTCCGTTTGGCTGGGATGCAGGTTGGGCTGGCTGAACTATTTAAGTGGCATTCATACATAATCAGTTTAAAGGGGGAGTATTTATGGTGGGGACATTAATACAAGTCTCAGAATGGAGTACATTAATATAGAACTTACATATGATTAACGGTGATTGATTAATTTTAATCACTAGTGAGGAAATGCCCCCTTTAAAAATGACTCAGATTAATGACATACAATAACAGGTTTGTGTTCTTTTATCACATGCTGCACGCAAACTCCTGTGTCTTTGTATATTCAGTTATATACGCTGTATAATTTCCAGTTTCCAATCATCAGTTTTTCCTTGGAAAATATTATTTGTATTTCAACTGTTACCGTACGGTTCAAAACTGACAACAAAAAAGGACGACACACATGGTTTTGTTACGCTAAGCAATTGATTGAACCCAAAAGGAGTTTTTTTGTATGTAGTGTGTAGCTATGAGCCCAAACATGACATGTTGTACACTGTGCACCAGCGCTTTGCTGAGTGCTGAATTAAGAATCTGAATCTCATCGTAAATGCTGAGGGTCTCAGTAATTATGAGAAAAGAGGGAAAATCTATCAGAATCACTGCACAAAACCAATGCAATAATTTGTAATTTCCTGTAAAAACAAGAAAAAACTGGTGTACTGAGCAACATAGAACAGACCAGCAAAGAAAACAATGCTGATTGAGCATTGCGAGAGCTGTGAAGAAAACCCCCAAAACAACGGTCAGTGACATCATCAACAAGCTCCACAGAGGTATCACAATCCACCATCTGGAGAAGACTTCATGAGCAAAAATGTGCAGGCCATACCACAAGATGCAAACCCCCCTCAACTGCAGTAAGAATCAGAAAGCCAGGTTGGAAAGAAGTACTGAGATGAACCACAAAAGTTTTATATAGACACTGAGGTGGAAATATTCCTAACACTAGTGTCTGCACAAAAGCATTCATGACACCATGGCAGCAAAATGGTACAATAATCCTGCCTTGAATCAGCAGCAGCGGTCTTCCTCATTTGCTCCTGTAAAAGGGGCAAATGAGGAAGACAGCTCAGGCCAGTCCTTTATGTGTTTTGGTGATTCACTGCAGGTTCAAGCAAATAAGCCTCCATCTGCGCCTGCCAAATACCTGCAGGGGAAAAACACAGAGGGCAAAACAGGGAGGCAGAGTGGAAGAGTTGTCACACAAGGCAGTTCTTTCTCACACACGAGTCTGAGAAAGAACTGTATGTATATTTTTACTGTATGTGGTCAGAAATCATCTTTCTGGAGTAGACTGTACTAATTTCTACCAGCAAAGCAAAAGAGAGATACATTTTTCATTAGTTTTATTTAACCTCTATAAGTCTCTTAAGACACTATCTTCGAGGAGTCATGTGGTAAAAATGGCTGTGTAAAATAGGTAACACATAGTTACATAAGGACAAATAATAATAATAATAATAACTGTCACATATAGCAAAGCAGGGCCTGAGAGATGTGAGAGAAATAGCAGTAGTAGTAGCAGCAGCTCAAACCCCTGCTGCAGGCTTAATGTGTGATGCTTCCTTCTTAACACGTGCAAAACACACAGCAGATGGTGGATTTAAAATGGAACACAGTGGATTTCTGCTTCTGCCTTCACTCTGTGACACGCATCAGTCAACTCATTTAAAACACTGTCATTATCAACCCCTCTGTTCCCCTCTGTTCATCAAGATTCAAGATTCAAGATTCTTTATTTGTCACATGCATAGTTATACAAGTACAACACGCACTAAATGTAAGACTAAATGTCTTTATAGTCTTGTCCAGCTGTTTGAAATCTGTGTTTAGGAAGAAAGTGCTCACATTACATTAAGCCCAGAGTGCAGTTTAAGTAAATAGAAATGTAATTTTTAGGAGACAGAGTTGCACATTAGGACACATTAAAATGAGCCTTTGCAAGTACTTCAATTCTTGATGGAGAAATTTTCACCACTTCTTCCTGCAGATCACTTCAGATTCTAGTACCCAGCTGACGTGGAGTTTTATGGGCGAGATCATTTTTGTTAACTTCTGTTGAGAGTTTAACAGGAAAGACTGTGCGTCATCGTGACACTGTCTCTAACATTGTCATTGTAACAAACTCATGTGCAGGAGAAAAGTCGGATACTTTTCTGCGTCTTTTCTATTGGGTTCCAGTAAATGTGGTCACAGCAGCTGAGCATGACAGATATTTGTGTGTGTTTGCCTGTACACATTTTCTTGAGTTTCTTTTGGTGTAGAAGGACATTTATGAATGTGATAAGATGAAAACATCAGCAGCATGTAGGCAGCTTTGATTCTGCATGAATATCTGTAACTGCTCTCCATCCACTGTGTATGAAGTGGATCTTCGTTGATTTGTAAGTTACTCTGTTTCTGTATAACTATGCTGACACTGGTGATTTATAAATTACAATAGTTCGATTAAAAAAAAAAAAGAATTAGGAATAACATATAAAATAATGAAATACATAGTAGGACATAGAGTTTATCAGCACAAAAAAAGAAAGAAGTGCCACAACAGCCCACTTGCTCCAGACACTGGCCTCTGTGAGGGACCAAGTAATCAGGCACAGGAGACAATTTACGGGTTTTATTGACCCAAATATCAGTGTCCAATGATAAACAATCCTATTTGACTCAATTGTGAACAAAAGACAAAATAGTAGAGATCTCCTTAGCCTTCAAAGTCTAAGAAGACAAAGGGAGCTGCAGCTCCAAGCAGTGGAACAGGGAAACATTTATAGTTGTCTGGCCACACAATGAACACAGAAGGGGTAGTCAAACTACATCACTATAAATTACAATTCACTATACACAAATTAACAAACTAACAGACACTGAATGTAATTAGTT
Source organism: Sandelia bainsii (assembly GCA_032362345.1). Lineage (NCBI taxonomy): Eukaryota > Metazoa > Chordata > Actinopteri > Anabantiformes > Anabantidae > Sandelia > Sandelia bainsii. The sequence continues at coordinate 2,418,024 of JAUMHL010000029.1, read as the reverse complement.
AAAAACACAATATCACCTTACTCTCCACATTTCAAGGTGTTTTAGGTTAGAATCCTACATATAATGTTTGAGATAATTTCAGATTCCCCCCTGAATCCTAAAGAGTTGGTTCTAACCAATTACCACACCCATGGAATATTGCTGGAGGACTACTACACAAGGAAAGGTAAAACAGAACACAATCTAAATAGCAAAATATCTCAATTCAATAGTAATGTTAAATAAAATGTGTTTTGAGAAACAATGTCTCTTTATTTAATTTTGGGAATTGACATTAACTGATAGACTAAATCAAATATCAAATGAATGAATGAATGAATGAATGGATCTATAAGCACAGGGAAGACACACACCTACAATACATGTGACTGGGCCCTCACAGGCTCCATTCAAACATTGGCCCAGTCGCACATTACAGTAAAGTCAGTTGAATGTGTGTGTATGTACAGTATAGCTTTATGTGAGAAGACAACATTTGCATTATCACATTCAGCTCCTCTGGGTCTGGACAGTTTCAGGGTTGAAGTGCATGTCTGAAAACAGCTATAGGTTGCTTATCAACCAAGAAGAGTCAGAGAAGTGATGTTTAAAAAGCTCTAACCTGATGCCAGACATGTTTTGGGAAGCAGCAGGTTTGACTTCAAAGAGGAACTATTGTGGATTCTTTTGCACAACAACACAAGTGAAATTATTTTAACAGGAATGGCTGCAAACTGGCCCAATGCAGAGATCAGTCAGCTGCTCTCTATTTCTGCCAAGGACAAATCCACCAGGCAGCTTGTTCAAAGTTTTATACATTGTGTAGAATTTTCAGCAATTTCTTACATACATACATAAATGCAAAATGCTCAGCTCTTTCTGTAGACATCTTGGCAACATAAACATCTCCATGACAACAGCTAATAAAATTAATGGAGGTAACTGGTTAGACATGTTGAGAGACCAATGGGTGTGTATGTGTATGTGTCATTTCTGGAATCTCAGAAAGCATGAGTCAGCCCATTCACGCTCAAGCAATGAGACTAGAATAAAAATGGGGATTCCTCACGCTGGACATGTGCGATCCACAGCAGTAAAAACAACCATGTCGTGCAGACGGAAACATCTCTACTTTTATCAACTGATTTGAAGAGATCAAGTGTACTCTCCATTACTCTGCCTCGCTCTCATCTATTTGCCCTTCGGAGTGAAACACACAGGCATGTGATGATTACGTAACAGCTGAGAGGAGTGCATGCATGGAGAGAGTGAGGGAGAGTTAGTTCAGTTCAATCAGGGCTGAAACAGAAGGCAACTGAGGAGCCCCTGAATCTGTCCTGCTCTCAACCAGCACTGCCTGAGGTAGCAGCGCAGTGACAGTGATGAATAATTTCTAGAATTAGAGATGTTTAACAAATTTGAAATATTGGTGGCATTTTGTTTGAGATAGAGACTTTCAGAGCGACACCCTTTTGATTGAGTAACAGCTAGAAGAGCCTGTCTATGGATGTGAGGTCCCGGCTCCTAGAGCAGTAGTATACTGTAGCTAATAGTCAGCCTGTGAATTTCTTTAAGGGTAATCTCTCAGTTAAAAAAAAACAAACAAACAACAATGTAAAATGCCCAAGTGATGCATATACCGTAAATAGAGAACAACAGGGGGCCAAGAATGCTGCCAAGGTGAACACCACAGCTCAGGTATCCCTTTTTCACGAAGTCAGTTCCAGGGCTGGTTCTGATTTCAAACCAGTTCTTTGCTTTTCAACAGCCAAAGAACCAGCTCTCTGCCAGGAAAACTGACCCCAGAGTGGCACCATTAGTGGCACTAACTCGCATTAGCGTTGCTGTTAAAGAGGAGGCATTTATATAGGCATGTAATAACATGACTAAGGTGGCTATGAAGATGGTAGACAGTGTATGGATCAGTAAACATGAGAGAGACATGTAAAGTGGAGAGGAGGAGGGAGTAGGTGGGATGGAGAAGGAGAAATTCATCTCCGTTATTGTGTAATTGGTATGATGACTGACAGGATGGAGGGAGCATTGTAAGAAAGAGAGGGACAGAGGGAGAACTAATTGGTATATGGAGAGAACATAGGTGTCAGCTTGAAAGTGTGGTGCTGCCTTCCTGCAGGAAAAGATCTTCACTCTTCTCAACTCATCTAAGTTTTAAGGAAGCACTGAGAAATTTTTTGCAGCTAAGTGTTATCATACAATGCTCAAAATCAGCTTTTGCTCTAAAGCACATCACAAAACATCACCTCTCTATAACACACTTAGTGCATTTCCCCAGGAACCTGACCATAAAAGGACTCCAAATTCGGTAGAACTAGTTAGGCAGTTCCTGTTTCTGAGTTCAACAGATCAATAAAGAGAAAGGGAACTGGAACAACATCAGCTTCAGAGTAGTATTTTTTTGCACGACAAGACAAGTGAAATTATTGTACAAAAACGGCTGCAAAGTGGCCCAATGCCGAGATCAGTCAGCTGCTCTCCATTTCTGCCAAGGACAAATCCACCAGGCTGATTATTGTAACTCAAAGGTTCCTACATTGTGTATAATTTTCTGCACTTTCTTACATACTAAATGCTAAATCTTGCAGGCAGTGCTCAGCTCTTTCTGTAGAAGTCTTGGCAAGCTGCATAACAGCATTACAGTTTTCCTCACTTGCTTAAGCCCTTCAGTCCACCGTGACTTCACGTTTTCAAAACGGTGAACACACAGGCTGAAACAGAAGATGACTGGACAAAATGACCCATTTCTTTTTTGCCAAAAGTTAAAAAAACTAACACAACATTAAAAACATGAAATAATAGGCAATATACAACTTGTGGCCAAAGTAATACAGTATTCTTTCAGTCAGTCATTACACAACAGACAACAAAATACTATACACACACACACACTGTGCTAAGATGGTGATGATGAAGATCAAGGGGATCCATCAAGCATTTTAGTACTTGAGAAAAACTGTAATTGAGTCATATTGCTATTTTCTCTGTTTTAAGCTACATCCCGTTCCATCAACTCCCCTGCTTGTTTTCCAGCTATCCCTGCCCTGCCTGCTGCTGATTTTCTGGATCAGGTGTGATCAGTCTGATTGACTGAATCAGATGTCCCTCTCCTTCAGAATCTGGTCCAACTAGGTTATGCGACTGGCAGAAAACAGCAGTTCAACTCAGTAAACACCAGCTATAGAGACCATTGCAAAATCAGTAGGTGTAAGTCCTGAAATTGCTTCCATAATTGTGCCCCTGCCTTGCACCTCTGTAAATTTAAAACATGGCTATACACAGGTACATCAGCTATATGCAGCCTTTTGTTGATGCTGCCTCCTCGCTTATTAGCTACTCTTTTGTCAGCCTTGTAGGAGGGGTCTTTATATAGCTTTGTCACAAGAATTTACCGTTGGAACTCCAACCAGAGCAAAAGCAAAACCAAAGTGCCTCATCTCTGTTTGCCAGCTGCCTGGAAAAATACCCCCCCCACACACACACACACAGTCTGTGCTTCTCATGTGGGAAACAGCTGTTGAGGCCTCTGGGTGATGATGTAAGGACAAAAACTGCTGAGAATTGGAACTGAACTTTTATTTGATGAAGTGTGTGTGTGTGTGTGTGCACTTGATTGTTCTGCCAGATAGACTGATGATTTGTTTTTCTGCTGTTAGCCCTGTGGCAGTGTGTTTAATCTGTGTGATTGTATGACTACATGTTGTGAGGACCAGATTGACTATTAAGCCATGCAAGTGAGGACATTTTGTTATGATGGCTGCTATGCATTCTGTCAGTGAGACACAAGTCCATGTGTGGGTGCGTGCATGCATTTGGAAAGCTTTCTGAAAAATACTTCCCACTGACAAGTCATCATACTGAGAGATCCTTATTCATGTGCATGTTTACTTACGGTGTACGTGGCATCTGTGAGCAGGATTTTGTGTGTTATTGTGTGTGTGTTTGAACCATGGTGGTAAGGACAGCAGGTCTGTTTTTTGGGGAAAACATGAGTCAGACTGACTGAGCAGAATAAAAGAAATGGTTCCAGCCTTGCGGGGATGATAAAACACCACACATATAAAACCACAGCGTGTATACAGTAAGTGTGTGTCAGTGTATGTCTCATTATAATGAGACTTAGATTTAGACATTTAGATAAATGTCAAAGCAAAACCTTTTGAAAAGTGTCGTTCAGTGAGCAGGTATAAAACTACAAATAGAAAACTGTGTGAGCCATCTTTGTGTAGCACAGGATGATCCAGGATGAGTTCATTTTAATCTTGTATCATAACTGTGGCTGGAGGCATAATGTTATTGCATTGTTTGGTCATTCACCGGTCCATAGGGTCATCCTATTCTTTTGAATAAAATATCAAAAGAACGCCTGGAGAAAATTTCTTCTTTCTTCTTTGTGTTCATTCTTTTGAACGCAGAATTTCAGGAAGGCAGAAATTCTTCAAGTTTGGTGGCAAAAGGTCAAAGGTCAAGCTTACTGTGACCTCAAGTCTGCACCATTCTTGTGCATACGATGTCCCAGGAAAGCCTTGAAAGAATGTCTTTAAATTTAGCACATGTCCACTTAGACAGGGATGAAATGATTACATTCTGGTAAAGAAAGGTTAAGGTCACTGTGACCTCACCTATGTCCCCATTCTGTATCGCGATTCTGTGTTTCAATTCTATATCACAGAAACACCTGGAGAATATTTTTCATTGCATCTAGCTCAAATGTCCACTTGGACTCATGTATAAACTTATTAGAAAACGAGAGTTGAGTCTGGACAGATGTGTGTAGGGTCGGCGGCATCTTCGATGTGGCCCTGCTGGGGAACAGGAACTGGGAGCCCAGAGACAGGACCAGCTACGGCGACGAGCCCCGGAACAGGACAGGAAGCGGCGACGGCGACCCGCCGCCAACAGAAGACCTGCCAGACTGATCCGATTTGGACGCAGGATGACAGCTAGCAGGCCCTGAGCTAGCCGTCAAGGATGTACGCTGAGGGGCAGGAGAGCACTTGGCACGTCCAGAGATGATTGTAGAGTGAGTGGGCTGGAGATCAGGGTTGCAACTAGCCACCCCAGGACTAGCTGCATGCGGTGTAGGCTGGGAGGTAGGGTAGCAGCTAGCAGGCCCTGCACTAGTTGCAGACAGGGTTGAAATGTCCGCAGCCAATTGGGGTACACCTGGGAAATCAAACAGCCAGGGTCTTGAAAACAAAATCCTCTCCATACTAGTGCTTCACATCTCTTTTCGAGGCTATGGGTATTGGAAACAGTGTTCTGGAGTTGTGTCAAAGTCCGTAAAATGACGTGTCCCTCTCTAGCTATGACTGCTGGGTCCATGGTGGCCAGATTGTACTGTGAGGGATAAGGTATGAGTTTTGGATCCAGAAAGGCAGTCAGGAAGCCAGGGAGAGTTTAAGGTGGTTTTATTAAAAAGCAGACAATGAATATTGCAATGTAATGAAAACAGAGGAAAAACTGGCAGGTAAAAGGCAGGTTCAAAATGGCAGAGCAGGTGCATGGACAAGATGGCTTCCTCCCTTGGTGGCAACTGCCATGCGGTCACCAAGATGGAGCCAGAAACACACAAGCACAAAACAGACTCACAGAGCAAATCCTCCCCTTACCGAGACAGACAGAGTCCAAATCCTTGTGGGCAGCAGGTTCAGAGTAAAGGGGGCCAGAAGCAGAAAGCAGTGTCCATGGGCAGAAGCAGGGTCAGAGCCAGGGAAACAAACAAATACACTCACAGAAGGGGGGCAGGCGGAGATCAGGTCAAAGACAGGCAAGGTTCCGGACCGGCAGAGTCAAAACAGGCAGGTAATCAGAAGGCTGGACAGCTGCAACTGGGGTAAGTATGCAGACAATCTGGCAGTGAGTGTGGTGAGCTGCTTATATAGAGAGTGAGGAGCACAGGTGAAAGTAATCAAGGCTGATTAGGGTGAAGCAGGCAGAAACAAGGGACTGAACAGACAGGAAGTGACTGGGGATTTCAGAATAAAATAAGTCCAGGTGTGACCATGACACACACCAAGCAAAAAGAGGTGGTCTCAATCCAAATCATCTAGCAAACTCTGGTGCAGTCCTCCTCGTGAGAAAGTATACTGAACCAAAACAAGACCAAAAGCTATGAATTGCATAATAAATTGCATAATTTGAGGGCACTGGATTGTATGTCGATTTTAACCGATTTCATTGTACACCCAAAACGTGCTGCAGGATGAATTGTGGACAAACGGCAGTGCATCAACAGTTTTTATAAGATGCACATTTCTAAGTGTAGAGTCAAACATTTCATAGCCACTGTTGATGACACTGCCTTCACATTAAAATGAATGTACTATGAAATAAATGCAGCACACTATACTACTGTAACAGCGGCTTGCATCTCCAAGAAACACTTTAATGGAGTTAGTCAAACACAACTCAGCCAAATAGTCACCACCTTTAGTGTCTTCTCCTTGTTCTGGTGCAGGTTCATTCACTATATATATTTCACGCTACCTCTCCGTTAAAGTGCGACACTCAGCGGTTTATCACAGGGTTCTGGGAGATTCAGGGTGAACAGGGCTCACCAACAGAACCTGACAATGCTGCACAGATACAAAAGTGTGTTTGTGCTCATTGCATCACTAGTTGTGTATTAAGCTATGTTGCAGCTGAATGTAGCAACCAACTGGCTTTTTGCAAACCATTTGTTTGTTAGCAGTTCATCCTGTACTGATAGCATCTAAAATTCACTTTCCTAACACGCACAAAATACCACTATGACATGTAGTAGTAAATTCCTTTTGCAAACTGACACTAGAATGGTGAATGGTCTGCACTTACATAGCAATTTTCTACCTTATTGCTACTCAAAGTGCTTTTACACTGCTTCTCATTCACCCATTCACACACAAGTCAAGCACACACAAGCAATGACAGAGCTGCCACGCAGCTGACCTGAGACACCAGGGGAAAGTTGGGGTTCAGTGTCTTGTCCAAGGACACTTCACGAATATGACAGGAGGAGCTGGGAATTGAACCACAGATCCCATGATTGGTAGAAAACCTCATTACCTCCTTATCCACAGCCGCCCCCAGGTCCCCTGGGCTCTCACAAGGCTCTCAAGGCACTTACTTGGCACAAGCAGGTTTAACAGGTAGAACATGTGAGCTTCAGAGAGCATCAGAACCCCCCCGGGTTGGATGAACACACCCCTCTCACAGCTAATATTGATCTTTGCTTTCAACTTTTAAACTGGAATATCATTAACACTGTTCTGTTCCCAAATGTCCATGTACATCGTCCATCACATTTGTTTTGAGAAACATACAGCTGCAGAATGAGGATGTTTGTGTGACACATTTAGTTTTCTCCTTCTTCTTCTTCTTCTTATCATAATTTTTCTTAGAACTAGACTCAGTCAATTCCAATGGATATTTACCAGGCGTGACCTTCTAATATTTAGGCTAGCTTGCTGATGCTGCACCTGCACTTCAGGCACTCTGTCAACAACACACTGACAACACAACTAACCCTGCAGGCTTGACCAGTTCTGAGAGTATGATGTTGATGCTGAGCAGCAGCAGGTGAATGGCAGGCGGTGGAGGGAGTGTGAGTGTGGTATTCAGGGAATGTAGCATGACTGCTGTTTATGTCTGAATAGCTCACAGCTCTTCATCCTTCCCTCTCACATTCTGGATAACTCTAGTTCTGCCTAAGGGCTTTTCATCTCCATAATGACACTGAAGTGTAAGTAGAAGTTATTTACCCAAAGTTGTTTTAGTCTGCTCTTTGTGCAACCTAAAATGCAAAATGATCACACCAGTTTACAATCTTAATATAAAAGCTTCTGCTGTTAGTGGGACTCTTTCTGTCAACCTGCCCTACCTATCGAGATGTGCTACCCAGCGGTTATTTGCAATAAGTAAGCATATTCTGACTAGGTAGGACAAGCCACAGAATTTGAATCAAAACAAGAATTTGCTAAAAAGGAACCAGGATCACATGTCACTTGCTCTCTGTAAGGCTACAGGAGGCAAATGTGGCGCCCATACAGGGTTCCCATGTTGGTGGAGAGCTGTATCATCAACTAAAGGTTGTAGGTTACAGCTACACACAATGCAGGGACTCCCCACTGTCTCAGCTGCATTTTAGGCACCAAGTCCTTGGGATTCATTGTCTTGTTCAGGGACACTTTGACTTGTGGCTAGCAACTAGGGGCACTGTGAATCAAAGCACCAACCTCAAGGCTCGTAGACGACTGCCCTACCAACTGATCCATGGTTGCCCCTAATGGTTTTTTTCATCCTCTTCCTTCTTTCACCTGCTACATACTCACATTTAGTCAATTTTTTACTTGTTTCCATAGAATATGATTAATTGTTTTATCTTTTACAAATTATTGATGCTTGTTACATCAGTAATGGGTACCCAGTTCAGTGCAGGACTGTAGAAATTATGACAAGGACAAAGGAGGAAGTCAGTTGACACAGTTATAGAGGCGCACAGTCTGTGTAATGAAGAGGCAGCAGTGGATGGATAAGTCGACCAAACAGTGGGACATGGGAGGTCGCTGTTTATTTCTCATTTCTAACTGATTTATTGAATATTAATTATATGTTTCTTTAACCATTTCTTTAAGCATTCCATACCATCACATACATGTGCAACATATAAGCATTATTTATTATATTGTTCTTTAACAGTGTATTCGTGGCATATCTCCTGCCACTGGTATGTGTGACAAATGATCTATATAAAATGTATTTAGGCGGGAGGACAAACCCCTGTGCAGTATTTTGGCATCTGATAACCTCTAAACCTCCTAATCTGGTACACAAACTGAGCCTCTTGGATCATATTTCACTCTGTCAAGACAGAAACAACACATAATCACCAACTCAGGCCACTCAAGGTGTGCTAGGGCTATGACACACCAAGCTGACATCCAAATAACTAGAGGTGACCTAGACCGACTGTTGTGTCACCTCACATCGCTTTTGTGTGGACCAAAAAGTGCCACTAGGAAGTCTCCATACCAGCACGTTGTAATTGTCATTCAAAATGAGGAAGCAGAAGAAGATCTAGGACAAAGAGCCAGTTTTGCAGCGACACACTAAAAACCAAACAGAGAGACGCTCACCAACCACCCGGCCAACCATTGGCTTGGTGTGTCATAGCTCTTACAGGCTAACAGCCACATTGAAAGAAATTTATTATAACAAACCTTAAACTCATATAGGCATGCGTTTATCTGCACATCATTGAACAGAGCTGCAAGTATGTACTGTACATAAGCAACCACTCAAACATGTAAAGTCAATATAAAAAAGACAGATGAAAATGTGCTAGATTGCTTTGTGCTTGTTGTACAGCCTGATCTTTATTCCACTGCTGTTAGATGGAGACAGAGAGAAGCTCTAAGATTCAGAGTCAGAAAAGAAAAACCTGACTGGATCAAAACTGGATGAAAAGTAAGGACGATTGATTTGTTGGAGATCAAAGGCACGCTGCCAGCCTGCTACCCGCAGAGTAACACAATGAAAAGCATGGTTTCTGTTTGATGATGCGTATTCTTTTATCTTCTTACATCTCATTACCACACATTCAGTTTCTTCTTCCTCTTTTCTGACTGTCTCTGCACATATTTATGTTGAAGATCAGCTCCTCTTCCTGTGATCCAAACCATCTGATCCAACATACTGTGGTACGACAGAGCAGTGCAAGTGCTAATATCTCAAAGGGTTTTTCAAGTGAATTGAAACGGTTAACAAGTAAAACCTCACAAATAAATCCTTGAAGAGTAATAAAGAGTCCTTGCACATTGTTATTTCATTTTTTCTCTTCTCTTCCTTTACCTCACTCTGCCATTCTTTAACATAACATAACAGAACTCTAAAACCACTCATTTACCCTTTCGATACCAAATCTGTCAATTTGGACATGTGTAAGCCCTTTTGTTCTAACTGAATAGATACTGTAATTTGTTGATCTATTTCTTCAGAATAGTCTCAGCAAGGGCACCACAGTGATGTTGATGAGGGGCAAGTGCAGCTTTTTTACTCTTTCAAACCAGATTCAGACCAGATGCTGGTCTGGACTGAACCAATATCTCCAATATCTTATAATGACGCACAAATATATAGTTCAATTGAAGAAAGACAGCAGGACACTGTAGTCTATATCAAATATACACTCTGACAGGGAAACTGCATTTCATTAGTCCAAATTTGGATTCTCTAGTGAGTATTTGGGACAGGAGAACAGTGCACATGGGATTGGGAGAAACTACATGTGCATTTTTCTGTATGCTAACTTTGACAGGATTTGCTTTTATAATTATACATAAGTATGTAACTGTCCCATGTCTGACCCAATCCAATCCGAACCCGCCCCATTATGTTCAGTTTGTTGGTACTTCCTGGTCTCTGTAGCCACTGGGCCTCATAAGGTCATCGCTCCCTCATAGCGTCCTGAAGCAGTTCCGGTTTAGGATCATCTATTTGTAGCATTTTCTTTTGTATGTTGTTTTCTATTTATTGCATTTTGGGATTTGTAGCATGTTTTCTTTTTGTTTGTGCTTTGGCTTTTGCTTGTGTTTTGTGATTTGCAGTGTGTTTACTTTTTGTTTGTGCTTTCATATTTGTATGTGCTTTGTCCCTAGAGGCCACCGTAAAAAAATGTCCTGGTTTTCTGCACAAATTGGTCATAAAATATGATCTCATCTTCACCAAAGTAACAAATATAAAACAGCTTGTTTGCTCGTTGGGTTTGATTTACGAATTAATTTCTAATCTCTAAGCTAGTTAAATCAGACGCTTGCATTACTCAAGCACTTGTTTTAAGCCTCAAGGCAGGTGTGAGGTGAAACAAACCTGGAGGATAAATTTGGGGTCACTAGCCAACTTCCCTCAGATCGACAAAGCTCTGTGGATGCAGAGCAAAACATCTCTACCTTACAAGAAAGAAGTCCAGTTGCCATGACTCAACTTTCAGACAACTTCACCTGGATGACTGAGA
>JAUMHL010000029.1:2372184-2406937 GCA_032362345.1 Sandelia bainsii | reverse complement strand
CTTCCGTTAAAGGGAGTTTTTCCTCTCCACTGTTGCCTAGTGCTTGCTCAAGTGGGACTGTTGGGTTTTCTACAAATGCTCTGTATATATATATTTTGTGTAAGGTCCTAAACCTTACACTGTAAAGTGCCTTGAGATGACTCATGTTGTGATTTGGCACTATACGAATAAAGTTTAATTGAATTGAATTGAAACAGTAGGACATAGCAGATATTACCCATTGAGAAAAAACAGCAACCTGTTTTACCTTATTACAGAGCATTATTTGATAAGGTTTCTAGTCTAGTCTAATCTGAGAGATTTATTTTTACACTAAGCTCCAAACCAGCTCTCCTCTGCACAGTAGGAACTAGCCACTGGAGATACAGGGATATATTCAAACATTTTAACCATTCAGTCCTCTACAAAATTAAGTGTGTTTACAAGTGTAGTGGCTTCACTTATAATTAAACTGTGGCATTGTATTTGATATTCAACAACAAAAATGTAAACAAGCATTTGATTCCAGTCCACATCAAATTGTTCCCAACCCAGATTCACGCTTGGTTTGTAAAGCTGGGCTCAAACTGCAGGTTATGTGACAGGGGGAGGGGACAGAAAGGATTTGGGGTCTCCAGAGACACTGTGGGGGTAGAGAGAATCCCAGCTTGCAACCTCTAAGCTAATTAAATTGTTTCTGTACTGAACCATAATTTAAAACCAGCAATAAGTCAGCCTATTCAAACATGTATCTACAATAACTCCTGTGTAATGCACATGCACTAATATAAAATAGGTGTTATCTTAGACTGTCTTAAACATTTTGGTGACACAATGTGTTGTCATGTAATGTTGTCACCTGTTCTATATTCGTCTGCTTGTGCAAATACAGGTTAATTTATTTACAGAAATGCCCCATTAGCACTGTCAGAGCAGGCATATGTCAAAGTTTCCATGCAGTAATAATAATAAATGAAACTCCGCTCAGCCTGGTTAAAGATAAATCAAGATACAGAGAGTGTGGGGGTAGGTGACTGACAGATGATTCACTTAACATTATGACATCAAATAAAAGATTTGTAGACAAAATAGCCAAAATGCCTTAAACAACAATAACACTTATATTTTCATACACTCACATACTGTAGTAAGAAAACTGTGGCTTCATACATTATATGTATCAATGTAATGAAAAAAAGTTGTAACACACTCTGGATTAAAGCATTTGCCAAATGACTAAATGTAAATGTCATGTTCCTTGCTGTACTGTCCAATATTGCATGGATGGTAAATATCACACGTGTACTACGGCTGTGTCTATCATGGCTGTGGCTATGTCTGAATGACAGAGAGACGCCACTTTAACAGACTGATCAAGCCAGCAGTGTTACATACCCCATGCATGAAAGGGGCTGGTGACCTACTAGAGAAGCAAGATACAGTAGAGGCATCAATGGTATCGTTTAGTTTGTGGAAACAACAAACTGTTTTCAGTTCCAAATGTTTGCAGCTCACTTTGCAAATGAGCTAATAGTGCTTTTCCACTGCACGGTTCTGACTCAACTCAAGTCCACTCGTCTTTTTTGGTTTTCCATTGGGTAAAGTGCCTAGTACCTGCTACTTTTTTTTTTGGCGTCACCTCTGTCAAGGCTCCAGGCAAGCTGAAGTGATACACAAAAGGTGACATGAAAACACTGCAGACAGCTACTTGGTCAGAGAGAGAGGGCACTAGAGAGGGCGGCATGATAGCTCAGTGGGTAGAGCAGTCGTCTTCTAACCCAAGGGTGAGCAGTTTGATTCTCAGTCCCGCTAAACTACATGTCGAGGTGTCCTTGGACAAGGCACTGATACCCTGTAGTAGCGCTGACACAGGTCTAGCAGATGTTCAAACAACAATTTCCCCAAGGGGATCAATAAAGTTTATATTATTATATCTGCTGTGGAAAACACAGAACCTGGTACTAAAAGCAAAGTGAATAGAGTCAAGTCAAGTTGAGTTGAGCACGTGGTTTAGGTGTTGGACTTCAAATTGAGTAGGGAATCCCCGTACAGGGTCCGATCCCTCTACACTGTTGCTGCTGTTCAGTGACTCATCCCATCTCCTGAGGAAGTAATTAGTGTGGTTTCCTTACAGACAACAAGAGCCACTAACAACGCAGCAGACAAAAGGCTGGCTTTATCCTCTCCTTGCGACCTCTTATAAAACCCTAAATCACACAGGAACACACCGACTCGCCTTGAAACAACAAAAACATCACATTAATCCTTCTACTGTGACAGACGTGTCCACTGGCCTGTCCCCACTAAGTCCTTTAAATCCCACAGGTCATAAAGTGAGGGACCCTGATGCCACAGTTTTATGGCCCCTCACTGAGAGGTAACACCTCCTTATCTCCTCTGCTGCCCTCTGGTTTTTGTCTTGCTCTTCTGTTGCTGTTGCAGTTAGAGCCCCGACATTTAATGAGCCCGCTAATAAACACTTGACCTGCGTTCCTGCATTGTGTGGAAGGGAGCAGACTTTTGAGACAAGATGCTTAAGATAAATGCTTTCTCTACGTAGAGGATAATTTTTTTCACAGCTGGAAGCCTCCTCTGTGTGTTTGTGTCTTGTGTTACACTTCAGTGCTGCGCCCTCCCACCCCCCCACCTTAATTTAATCTCCTGCAGCAATTGCAGTCTCAGCAGGAGGTTCTCAACATGTGTGGGAGAAGAGGGAGAATGAGGAGGTGAAGGTACGGTGCTGGAAATTCACATTTCATTAGTTTTTTCTTTTGCCACTGTCTTCACAAGCATTGATATTTTGCTTTTCTCCACACAGATAATCAAACTGCACAGTGCTACAGAAGCACAACTTTTTTTTACCTTGAGTTTGTCCCAGCACAATGTACTTTGTGTCAAATTTAGAATCAGGCTCCAAGTGTCCACAAACAAAGATCCAGTCAAAACAGGAGCTGACTGCCTTGACTCTGTAACACAACACAAAGGACAGATAGGAAAAGGGTGAAAAAACAGAAGATGCTGTAAACACAGAGAGACCACGAGATTCTGCAGTTTCTGGCAAGAAAAACATGAGCCTTGGTTTACATTGTCCAAACAAACAAACAAACAGAGCTGATACAATGTGTATGTGCAGCACTCCCTCCCTCTGCTGTGTTCTGCTACACTCTGACATTACAATAATGAAGAATGTGCCAAAACTGACTAATCAAGGAGAAATGTTGAAATTCTCTGATTGGTTAGAAGGACAAGCCTTGCTTAAAAGCCTTTAAGAGCAAATATGTCTGCACTGTTGTCGGTGCACTTCAGTAAGTGTTGGTCACAGGAGGCGTTTGACTGCATCTCTCTACATTTAGATAAGTTCTGGAACATATTTCTACTAAAGAAAGTTACACACTGTAGCTTTGAAGGCCTTGGTGAATGTGCTGCCTTCGTGCACATACTTTGGTGCATGTGAGACCACAGTGAAATTATGGCAAAAATGTATACATTGCATTGCAAACTAAGGGCCACTTCATGCTTCTAGTGGCAATTACGTCATCGTAGCTGGTGCACGCTTGGCGCGTGCCTCTTGATTTTTTTAAGCTCTGCTTTGCACCAGCACCCCCCTGCTTGTTAGTAACTGACTAATTGGTTGAAAGGAACTCCAACCCATCTACTTCCTGTTCCACCTCCTTCTGAAATGCACCAAGAATAAGACTATCAACATATTTATAAAGACCTAAAACATCATAAAAGTAGACTGAACTCAACACATACTGTATGTACCAGTATTATATATATATATATAGAATGCAGCTGTGATGCACTGTCCTGGAACTAGCTTGCTGGAAAAGGGCTATTTGAGAGCATGTTGCCTTGCTTGCATATTAATTTAGCTGAGATTACCACATGATGCCTGGGTACAACCTCACAGAGATGCTAGCAAGACTTTTGACTTTTTTTTTTAGCTGTAGCTGCTTACAGAAATGAGCATAAGCTGGATCAATAGGTTAGTCTGGGTTGGAAATGAAAGGTTTTTTATAATTCTGATTTATATTTATTATGGTTTAGAACAGAAATTAGTTAAGACTGCAGTTCCTACTGCGTAATAACAAAAACAGAGACAAACACATCCTGTTGAAATGAAGCAAGGCTTTGGAGAAAAACTGTTAAACTAAAGGAAAAAGAGATTAATACCTCTGTCATCACATTCATAATTACTTTCCAAGCCAACAAACAATTCAGCCACAAAGTCGTGAGTGCACTGAACTCTGGAACACCTCCTGCTTTTCTCTTTTTTCCCCACAGTTAAAAGTAACAGCATGTTGAGAACAAAAAAAACCCCCTGATTATCCTTTACAAAGACTCCTTTGTGCTTTGTGATTTCAAATGTCATCATATTTCAGCCTGTAACTACTGGTTGTCTCAGTGCAGAGTCTAGAAAATGATAGAGTGGAGACGAGTGACACATCGGTCTAGTCACACCTTGATCTGAGTCCAGTAGAAACAGTACAGCTGTTTATGTATTCCTTCTAATGCTGTCTACAGAAATGACTTCAAATATAACTGCACATATGAAGCACAACTAAAAACTCACCATCATATGCAACTCGACCCACTAGAAAAGATATTGTGATTGTCTCAAGAATATTTAAACTTGCTGAAAATAAAAATGTTGTGCTGGACTCATACTGAGCTCTGCAGAAAAGCAAGGTTCTGCAGGTTAATAAGTTGACCTCTCTCAAACAATCTTTGGCTACATACAGACACCAGCTAGAGAGAGCACTTAAATCAAACTATAAGTGCAACAGTACAGACCGTACAGAATGTTTTGTACACTGACATTTATAATAATGATAAACAGTGTTGGACTTTGCTGAAGTTTCATGCTTTTTTACGGCCTCACTATCTGAACTCTAGCTACAGTATCTGAACACTAGCAGTTGAGATGAACAACACGTGAGTTCAGTAAAGAAAGCATCAGATTTATTTTAGCCAGTAGTGATTCTTTAAAATATGCACAGACCAGCGTTGATACTGATCTTCTGGTTTGTCACAGTGTATCTCTAGTTTCCTTTTTTATGCACAACAATGCAAATTGTGATTTACCAGTGTAAATCCGACCAGTCTGAGCTTTGTGAAAACCACCTTCAGAGTAGACTCATGCTACCTGATTATATTGTCATAATAACACAATTTTAACAAATTGTGCATCTCATTTTCTTACACTGGTTTAACATCTGTGATGAACTGCGCAATTACCACAATTCACCAGACTTTTCCTCGCATGCAATGTTACAGTACGTGCATATTTGTGTGACATCTGCACCTGAGTATCTTTCTGATATTCAGGTGCAGAAAGACCCCCCATATTCCATCCCATTCTATCTCCCCTTCACAGCAGGATCACATGTACATGTTTTACGAGGTGTTAAACAACCTCTCACAATGCATACAATTATCTGTAAGAGCTCGCAGATGGGTGATTGCTCTGCTCCGTCAACATGCTGTAGAATGCACTTTGAGTGCACTTTGAGTGCACACACACACACACCTACACCTACATGGAGTGGGCAGTTGTGTAAACTGCTGTGTGTGTGTGTATGTGTGTTACTGAAAGGATGCCACGGGCGAGAGCAGTCACGGGGAATCCAGCTCCCACGTGCTACAGCTCCTCTCAGTGCAGGAGAGAATACTGGCAGCAGAGGTCTAATAACACACACACACACAGTAAAAACTGGTATACATGCATACACACAAAAAATGATGTAGCAGTGTTCAGAATATTGCAGCACTGTCTTTTGGATGACAAACACACAAGCTGCTAGGCATAAAATAAAACACGGACACGGAAACATACAGGTTATCTTATAGTTACAGACAAAAACTTAAAAACTACACATGTATAAGAAAGGAGAAAAAGTAAAGGACATTTTTGTATTGCATTCAGTTCAGTTCAGTTTATTTATATTTCACCAAATCACAACAAAAGTAATCTCAAGGCACTTAACCGTGTAAGACGTTACAGAATATGACTATATATAGAATTATACAGAAAACAAGAGCAAGATCTAGGTGACAGTGGAGAGGAAAAACTTCCTTTAACAGAAGAAACCTCCAGCAGAACCAGGCTCAGGGTGGGCGGCCATCTGCCTCGACCGGTTGGAAAGAAGAATAGAGCAAAAGAACAACGACGACACGCAGCAGACAAGACACTGGGAAGTTAGTAGGGCCAGTAACTGCAAACAGGCCAAGGCGAGAGATACCTCCAGAAAGGTACAGAGAGGATGAAGCACAACTATGGGAGAGAGAAGACACAAAATATTGCATCGCATGCTGAATTCCAGCATAAGCCCCTTATCTCTTCTGTGGTGGCAGTATCATGACCTGGGCCTACTTTGCTGCCTGTGGACTAGAATGACTTGCCATCATTGCAGGAGCTATGCATTCTGATTTGTGCAAGCAAATTCTACAGGAAAATGTCAAGGTATCCATGTGTTATTTGAAGCTCAACAGAAAGTGGATCATGTAGCAAGACAACAACCCTAAACACACAAGTCAGAAATATTATGTTTTGATGTCAAACTCCTGACCTTTATCTTATAGAAATGCTGTGCAAAAACCTGAAGCATGCAAGGAAGCCAACCAACACCCCTTAGTTGAAGCTGTCCTATAAAGAGGAAAGGACTAAAATCATCCCAAGCAGATGTTCAGAGCTGATTAACTATTATTGGAAACTGAAAGCTATTGCTACAAAAGGAGATCACACCAGTTACTGAAGGCACGGGTTCACAAAAATATTTAAGATTGATGAATAAATTTAATGTTTTCATCTCATTTTTCTAGGTAAAAAAAAAAGATTTGGTAACTAGAGCTGTTAGCATGGCTGTAGACTTTTCAGGGCCAGTAGACTGGTTGTTGATGGTTCTATGCATTACTCCCCCACACCCCTGTATGAAGATGTCCATCATTGTGTCCTAAGTAAATGCTAGTGCTTGTTGGCAATGATGTGCGATGATGACTGATCTTTCTCCCCATCTCTGAGTGTGGCCACAAACACTGCTGCTTTCCAAAGTAGCCAAACAACATGTCATACAGACCAGTTTGTAGTACCTTAAGGCCATTCCATGTATTTCACACATTCACACAGTGGATGCATGCATCCTTCTAATCGTACTACTACTTGTTACATTAATAAAAAAACCAGCTACGATGACGTAATTGCCACTAGAAGCATGAAGTGGCCCTTAGTTTGCAATGCAATGTATACATTTTTGCCATAATTTCACTGTGGTCTCACATGCACCAAAGTATGTGCACGAAGGCAGCACATTCACCAAGGCCTTCAAAGCTACAGTGTGTAACTTTCTTTAGTAGAAATATGTTCCAGAACTTATCTAAATGTAGAGAGATGCAGTCAACTTCAACCAGGCTGTTTGTATAGTGTATGAACCTGCTTCAGTCCCCAGCTGGGTCTTCAAAAAAAGTGAAATTATGGTTGTCAGTTGCTACATAATAATTGTGCAAAACATCAGAAAAAGAACTTGAGAGGTTTTTATTTGATCACAGCAGCATGATTTTCTGTCCAGAATAATGCAGTGAGACGTGATGGCTTTGGCTATCAATCATTCATGAAGGTAGGGGAGCACAATAATAGCACGCAGTGGAATCTGCTCAGCAACAGCCAATTGAGTCTGAAGCATAACACATCTGTTCATGTTGCTGTGTTTGTTTATTATGCAATGTGGATTTACTTTACATAAAATGTTAAATTACAGTGGGGTTTAAGTCTGAGACCACATGGAAATTACCAAGAAGTTTAAGGATTTAGACATACAAGAAGTTATATGTAAAATAAATCATAAATTCTGCACTGTCTGTAGATCAGAAATGAAATTAAAGCAAATTTGTGACACTGATCATGTCACTCATTTGGATTTGATCAACTCAATTGAAGCTTGTTCAAATAAATCAACCTGCAGACACTGATCACCTGTTATGAACACATCTGTGTCTCGAGTTTCCATAAACGTGTTGCATGTTAAGTCAGAACTAAGTGAAAGTGTCAGATGTCAAATAGTTATTTTAAGCAAAGACGAGCTTTCTCAGCATCACATCTCAGCTTGATTGAAGGATTGGGGTAGTGCATGGTACTCTAAGGGACGTGACACCCCAAGCTGACGGTTGGCTGTTGGCCAATGATGTGCCTGTCCATGACAGTATGTTAAATCGGAGGTGGACACATCGGGGAGACAGACCACTCTGACCGGCTGTTCAGCTTAGCGAATCAAAGCACAAGAAGGGAAACGGGCTCCAGTGCCATTTAAAACTTCTTATCAGGCATGTTCTTGATGAGAAGTATCTGTGAATGACATCATGAGTAGAGACCAAAAGTGTCACCAAGTGCTTGTTTACATTTGTATAACTGCAGTCCTAGTTCTTCATCTTGATGAATGATGAATACAGACCATCACCACCTACTGGCTAGTTCTTTGCTGTCAGCTTAGTTATCATTCTGTGCTCATTCTGTGATATAAAAACTTTTACTCTTGTACTGACCTAGATGCCCAGTGAGCCTTTAAGTCATGTCATGTGAGCTTAATCTTGCTAAAACACTGCTAGGCCTAATTTGTATATGTGCCATGTTAATGACAGAGGTGAAAGAGAGCTACTCATGCTGAAAGTGAGTGTGTCTGATGGAGAAGAATGGCTTTGTGCTGTTGGCTCAGTAGCAGTCTGGTTTGTACATCAGAAGAGTGGAAAATTATCCTCAAGTGTCCAAACAGTCTAGACTGTTACTGAAATATTCACCCTTAACCTAATAAGCAGATAAGTACACAGGAAAACACACACACTAAAATACAGAAACAGACATATTTCCACAGGAATGTCTACAGGAATACTCCAATATAGACAGCTATACAGTTTCAAAGACGATATATTTAGTTTATATTTAGTCAACATGTTGAAACATGTCATGTTTCAGGATTGACTTGTTCAATATTTATAACTGGAATCAGCATCTGTCCTGTACGCTAATTTAGCACATGTTCAATATAAACCTTTTCCTAATGTTCTTGCCCCCATAAAGTGAATTGAACATATGGCTTCTTTTTGTTAGAGTTGCAGGCGGAACCTCCTAAAAAGGGTGTCCTTCCACTCAGCTGTACATTTTTGAGTTAAGACTCCAAAGGTTTGTTTGTCAAAGTGAAGAATGAATTGTGGCATTTTTCTGTGGATCCGTCAAATGTTAAGAGATGAGGATTTGCTGTGTTGAGCAGTAGAATCTCCAAAGTAAGTGATAAAAGTTCAGCCTGTGGGTGAGATGGGCACGATAACAAAGACCCTGTGTGCTTTGAAAACAAACAAGCTGCCCAGTGTGTTGTAGGATCAGGTGTTGCAGTGCCACTCATCTCCTGGCCTGTGTTGGGCCTTGAGCTTATGTAATATGATATGAAGCCAAACACAAATAGCAACACTGAAGATAATATATTAAGTCTTACTGCACAACAAATATATCAAATATCTGAAGCCAGTCCCACAAATTTCCCCTTTTACTTCATGTTAGTCTCGTCTTAGTTTAATGGGTTTCTGTACATGACACTGTAACACTGCCACTTGCTCTGTGTTGTATGAGTAACATGACAGACACATAACTAGGGAGTTTTTTCAGCAATTGAATGAGATCATGTCCTGTAGCTGCACTACATTCTGGTCTACTGAGGATTCATGTAATTGTAGGACTGCTCATTGCAAGTGTTCATTGGAAGTCATCACTGTTTAATGACTGTTTAGAAAAAGTCTAATGAGTCTAGCTGTGTGTTACTTTCTGTTTATAGACTCACGGTGGACAAAAACAGAGGCTTAGCAGCAGAGGATGCACAGCAGATCATAATGTATTCATAGGTGACTTACAGTCTTTTTTCATTTGCTAAACCCGCTTGTTGCCTCTGGCCATGTTTCACTTGGAATCTCTTTCGTCTCAGATCTATACACATAAAAGCATCTTTGCAATCAAAGTTGTCAGAATGTTTTCAGCAACCACTAATGAAGTGCACCTAAAATCCTGGATCTGTCCAGTTTGTAGGATTAGCATTTTCAAATGCAGCTATAATAAGGTTAACTTTGTGTACACTGTAATAAAGTAACTAGTTATTATATTTTGTGTACTGAGTAATGGTCATAGTTTTAAAACAGAAGATTTTTATTTCTTATTTCCCTAAAGTGAATGAATGGATGAAGACAGAGTATTAATTGTTGCGGATTTGGAATATCTGCTCATTCTTCAGCTGCTCGACAATCCTGTGTGGGCCCTGATGTTTGATTCCTCTTCATGGTGAACTTTTCTATAAGAGACAGATGTGGACTGCAGACAGGACCGTCAAGCACACACACTCTGCACCTATAAAGCCACTGCTGTATCAGCTATTGTAGCACATGCTGGTCGAGGCAGATGACCGCCCACCCTGAGCCTGGTTCTGGAATTTTTCCTCTCTGCTGTCGCCTAGTGCTGCTCCAGTGGGACTGTTGGTTTTTCTGTATAATTCTATATATAGTTATATTCTGTAAGGTCTTGAATCCTAAACACTGTAAAGTGCCTTGAGATGACATCTGTTGTGATTTGTTCTGTTGTGAAACTGAATTGAAATTGAAATGAAAAAGAAGTTGCCTTGATGATAGCAAATGTCTCTCTAAAAGCTGCAAGTCACCCATGCCGCGGGCATTGATGCACCCCCATACTACCACAGGGGCTGGATTTAGCGTAGTCTGATGTCCATTTTCTCTTGAAGGTAACACACAATCAACAGTGAACCTTCTCTGGAGTGCCTGAATCTTTGTACACTATTATGTACTAAACAGTAAAAACTATCTAGCAAATTCATCTCCACTGCACTATCACAGTGTGAATGAACATAAACACAATGACTGCAATAGCCTAGTTTTCTATGCAGTAATGAGACAAATAAAAGTAAATATACTCAATAGTGTAATATCAGCAATAACATAGGAACATTCATACAGTATATGTATCATCATCCACTCACACACACACAACCACCCATCTGCTTTCATCCAGCTCTAAAACACAGAAACTACTCAAGTTAGTCAGGTGTTTGACTGCCAGACTCTGCACACTCTTTCCTCACCACACTGACGTTTTGTGCGTAAAACCACAATAAAAGCTGCAGAGACAAAGATGAACCTACAGACACTAATAACATGATTACAGGGAGGGTCATTTTGGAACATAATCGGTCCTGAAACTCTGACATACTGCGCTGGAGAACAATGGACCTTGTGTGTGCGGTATTGAGGGCCAATGGTCAATACTTGTGATTTCTTCTCCTCTTCTGTTTCTTCTCCTCCAGGTGTGCTGAACAAAGAGAGTTCTGTTTAACAGAGTATACGATCTGTGCAGAAAGTCACAGAATTTCATAAGCAAGAGAGAAGAACAATATACTTCATGAATAACTTTTGCTTGTCATAGTGAGTAGTTGGTAGTTTAAAGTGAATGAGGATGAGAGGAGAAGAGCCACACTACCATTTTCCATGCATCATGACCTCACACTTGAAGGTGTTGACTCACCCCAACCTCTTCACACTCCACTTCAGCCAGTGATGCTTTTAGTAAACCAAGGTGTGAACACTGTGTCACTTTAATCCTGGAAACTTGGCTGACTGACTGTGAATTCAGCGCTCTATCAGGGCTAATTAGACGGCCTGCTCAGAAAAATGTACTAAGCCAGCAATGTTTCCTCATGTAGCACTGACCTGAGGCAACAGTAATGTAATGTCAGAGAGGTAACTCCTGCCTGCAATGTGGACTGCTCTGGTGCTCTCAAAGTGTGCTGCTACTTTCAAACATTAAATGCCACACTAGAATATGAGTCTTATATTAGCAACAAGGACACAGGAAATCCTCTAATATTTAAACATATAGAAGCAGCACTCCAGTTATGGTGCAGGGTTGCACCATGCTCCAGCACGGAGGAATAGACTGATCAAACGAAGGTGTAATTATTTGCAATGAATATGTATCACCATATACTGTATGCTGTAAAAGGGGCACTGTATACCAACATGAACACAACATAACATTACAATGGAATACGATGGAGCATGGAGGTTATTATACTAATATGATCTTGATCTTTTTTGTAAAGTGAAATAAAATCACTGGCTTCAATCAAATGTTAAACTAAAATGAAACTAAACTAATAATAAAATAAAATAAAAGAAGACAAATAATTATCTTTCTGTATGTTGTTACATTCAAACCAGCAGGATTTCCCAATATTAGAAATAAAAGCTCCTGTGCTGAAAGTGATACAGAAATCTTAAGGGTTGAAACATGTTTGCGTGAAACATTTTGGCCCCCTTTTCATTTGTGTTGTTCCCCCCCAACATTGTAGAGGGCACTGTGGACTACAGCAGTAAACAGGAGGGCTGTTGTAGAACAAAAAAGCAAGCGAAGACGAATGTGATGTGTTTTTTACAGCTTCAGCCGTACAGCACTCGTTCTGCGTTCTGCTTGTTTTCATGTTGTTTTTAGTCTTTATGAATATGTTGGTTATTGTTGTTATTAGTCCTAAGCATGTGCAAAGAAGCTATTCATGGCAGTTTGGCAGATCCAACAAGTCCTCCAACTTTAATCCTCTCAACCAAACAGTAACTGTGAAATCACACCCCTTTTGATGCTAGTGAAACACTTATTTTCACACTAAATGGCCATCTGGGTTAGGTTTAGCCATCAAATAAACATGGTTAGGCTTATGGATTATGATCGTGCAAACAACATGATTTGGTTGTGATTAGGCATAAAGACACCTGGGTTAGATTTAGGTACTAAATAATAATAGTGAGGTTTCTAAAATGCAGTTTAAACAGAGTTAAAAAAGATGCACGACAAGATGCACCACTTTCCACACAAAGCATTTTTCTTGCTGGTTAGCACAGTTACCATAAGCTCACATAATGACTTTGCTATGCCTCTGTCTAGTATGACTGGGTCTTTGGTGTGGATATGGTGTAATTTTAACTCCACCTCCTTTCCTGCTTCTGAGGGAGCTTATATACACAGTCTTAACGTAGACCAAACATGCACAGTTATAGTCTGAGAAAGCTGATCAAAGGTTTATTCTGCTGTTTTAGCCTGTGAGACATCCACAAAAGCTCCTCAGAAAGAACAATACTGACATAAATCACAAGGCTATGTGTTGATAAATGTTCAATAAAAGAGGCTTAGGTTCTTTAGCTCCAGGCAGTGATGCTCAGATGGTGAGGATTTAATGCAAGCTCGTATTTTCTTAGCAAGTTCTTCATGGCAAGAAAATAAGCAAGAAGGAGGAGGAGTTGTAATTAGGAGCAGAGCAAGACGCCAAGAATAGCTAATGCAGCAATTAGGAAGAGGAAACAACAAGACAGGGAGGAGGCGACAGGGAAGCAGGGAGAGGGAAAGAGGAATGGGGAGGAAAAGAGGGAGGAGGAGAGCAGATAGAGTGATAAAAGGAGAGAAAGCGCTGGAGGGAGGAGGGTGAAATCAAACCCAGAGAGTGAGGGCAGGAAAACAGCGAAGGCAGAGGGGAGGAGAAGAGGAAGATGAGATGAAGCAGAGCGCTGAAGGAGAGACAGGGGGAGCGGAGGGAAGTGATGAAAGCAGTGGAACAAAGGGGGGGTGACAGAGATTTTACTGATTTGACCTGTGAGAGATGGCCAGGCAGATGACTCAGATGGGGCAGATGTTGATCTAGGAACCTCATCAAAATATGGCTGAGAGGTTCAGATTCACTGTAGCTGACTAAGAACATGGTCTCACATTATGGCTACAGCATAGTAAATGCAGAAAATTTCCAAAACTTTGATATCATCAAACTGGAGCAAAAATAGCTTGTTTGTGTGTGTGTGTGGCCCGTACTATGAGATTGTCCTTACCTTCAACCTTGACACACATGCCAAAAATAAAGATCATTTCCCTGCTGTGTTTAGACTGGGGCGGAGAAGTCACCCTTTTTCCCCCTGTGATTAGACTACACCGAGGCTCCACTACAGCAAGATAATGGTTGGGTGTAATTACAGCGTTTCGGTGTGTGAGTGTATGTATTACAGCTGCTTTAGCTTGCTCACAGAGTTTGTGGCAGAGCAGATCATGTCAGCACTAGCTGGAGAGAAAGGCAAATATATGCGCAGAGATTTAAAAAAAATAAAACGACAGTGATGGTGATGATTCAGAGAGATAAATCAAGAGATATAGCACAGGGACAAACACACGAGACTCATGTTTACAGAAAATGCCAAAATGTGACTCATGTTCTCTGATCACACTGCTCTAATATCATTTTACACTGCTTGGTTTGGTGGAAAAGGCTGTGCTCTCAAAGAATTGGAGCAGCAACAAGGGTTCTGCAGTGAGAAGTGAGCTCCCTTAATTGACGCATACATGAGCATCAAATCTTAGTTAAATTAATATCAAAGTTGATACACATGCTGAGGAGGTTGGGATGGTGGAGGGAGTTGCAGCAAAAAACAGAAAAGTAAGCAACAAATTGTGTGAACCCTCCCGTACAACCCGTATGAACGTTTGTTGAAAGATCATGTAGGGAGGCAGACGTCTGTTGAAATTGCACTCTTTAAATTGCACCCCTTTTGGTGTCAGTCATCGAAGTGGTGGCTGGTGTAACACTGATATCCACAGTCAGACATAAAGATTTGGTTAGGTTTAGGCACTAAATCAACATGGTTAGGGTGAGTAAAAATAAATGTTTGCCTTAAAAAATTACTGCATCCCTAACTTCACACTTTTATGACTTTTGTTTAACTCTGGTCTCCCGTGAAAAACTCCTGTGGTTTGTTGACCGTCCATCCACCCCAGCCTCCTCCTCACAAATGGGTCGGCTTTACAGGTGCATCTCAATATGTGGAAATATTGTGTAAAACTAAATTTTTGTTGTAATTTAATACAATAAGTGAAGCTCTCGTGTGTTCTAGATTCAGTACACTTAAAGTGAAATATTTCACTTGTTTTGTTTTAATTTTGATGATTATGGCTTATATCTCATGAAAATCAAATATATATCATTTTTTATTTCTATTTCGAGTAAGTTACTATTCATACAGTATAAATACCGTGTGTCTGTCTAGTTCAGTACACACAACCATAATCATGCGGAACACTACTTCCTCCACATGGAGGGTATGTCCAGTGTTGCCAGACAATAATTATCTTATTTGTATGATAATTTTACCCTCTGTACGATGTACGATCAATAATTCCCCATATCCCATAATGTACGATAATTTGACATCTTCATTTTATTGCTAAGTTATTTCATTAGCACAACAAGGTATAGATCTTTTTTTTCATCCTTCGCAGACATACTTGGCTTGTTTATGCATAATCGTCTCACGTGCCTTTACAGCCAATCAACACACAATGTAGCACGGGGTGACGCATGATATTCTGGGCTGTTCAGAGTAGGGACTCATCCTGCACTCCACACAGGTAGAGGCACTGTTCTGCGCAGAGTTGTTTTTTACAACCGCTCTGTAGGCAACTACTATAATATGCACAGTCTATGTGGAGGTGTTATTAAAGCTCATTGTCTGAGCAACGTCAGAATGCAAATGCGTACAATAATTTTCGTCAAAATACGACAATGTTAAGCTGCTGGTACGATACTTCAACATTTAATATCTGGCAACACTGGGTAAGCCACACAAGGTCATCAGTCAAGGGTCTGGCTGTTTGCAGAGCGCTGTATTGAAGCATGTTCACGGAATGTGGACTGGACGGGAAAAGTGTGGTAAGAAAAGGTGCAAAGGGGAGCAAAAGGGACGACTGCAGCCATAAGAAGATTGTCAACTGAAGCCTGTTCAAGAACTTTGGAGAGCTTCAGAAGGAGTGGAGTGCATCAAGAGCCACCACACACAGAGATCTTCAGGAAATGGACTATATGTGGCATTCCTAGTATCAAGCCACTCCTGAACCAGTCAGAAGCGTGGCCTAAGGGGTGAAAGAATTGGACAGTTGTTCAGTGATCCGTTGGTGGATGTATGATGAGATTAGACATTATAAGATTTGACTTCAGCCTAAACCTTTCTGGTCAGATCTGTTGTGTGTACATTATATACTGTACATTTATAATCATGATGACATTTTGCTTGTCTGCGATTGACTAATAATGTAACAAGAGCAGACAAAGCACATGCTGGCTTTTCAAGTAACTCAGTGTTACTAGTTTGCAGTTTAGTGTGAAATAAGCAAAACAGAGACAGCATTAGAGAAATATTCTGTATTAAATTTGGAGTATTTTACAGCACCACTGACACAAAAACACATCATGATGTGTTTCCTGAGCTATTGCAGAGTGCCACTGTACAGGAAGTTGAGTCATATGATGACATGTTTACATGTTGACAGGAAGGGACTAATTACAACCAAGTTTTATAGTTTACGAAAAACAAAGGATAATACTCCATTGTTATTTTGCACATGCAAAAGCATTATGATAACTGACAGTTTTGTTGTTTGTTTATGACTGTTATTTCAACCATTTGCTTGACTGTGCTGACAGTCTAAGTAAACGTCAGGAGGAATGAGATCCAAGAAAAGAGACACATTACACGGTTACAGTGTATCATTTTGTGCTGTCTCCAGTGTAAATCCCTGTGCTGTATTTAGTGGAGACACAGGAAGAGGACACTAAGAGAACCTCATGGGAAACACACAAATTATAATCAAAGATGAAATCATAGATATAAATAGTGCTGTATGTCACTTTGTTTTTCTCACAAGTACATGATGGTAATTTCCTTGAAGGATAAAACACAACAGCCAACAATGTTTTGAGGTGGTGTGGGTGGACATATTGACTGACATGAATGGATTTGGGACAAATAAGTTGAATAGTTCAGCACAAAGTGGTTGCAATGTAGCTGCAGCTACAGAGACTGCAGCTATTGTTCCCTGTGGCCTATAGAGATACCATCCAGAGACCACAGGAACTGCTCAGTCAGCTTGGACTGCTTGTGCTCTCTAGGTTTCTAATGCTGGTGTTGTGAAGCAACACTAGTCTAAAGCCATTTGTGTCAGGTTGTACTGTATGCCATATGTGTAAGGAACCATCCTAAATTGTAATCTTCTCTGTCAGTGTGACAAGCTACTCCTTAAATGTATTTTTTCAGACTTAAATCTTCCATTTTTTCAGTGTGGTTTTACCCATTCTCTTACAGTGACATGCAGTCTTATGCTGCGTTCACACTTCCAACGACTCTGGCTCTGGCGGTGTGTTGTGTTGAGCATATTTATTTACAAGCTATGCTGTGATTGGACGGTTGTTTCCACCACTGCCAGACAGACCCATGATGTTACCTTTTGAAGTCAAGCTTTTTATTGTTAATGAATCTATCCCTTCAGTTGTATAGTAAACTAACTCTGCTTCAGTTTACATTGGAATCAAGATGATTGTGACTAGTTCGAACCCGGAGCTTTTTTCAACTTTCCTTTTGTCTCTGTCTCGCACTGAGCAACAGAGAGAGAGAGAGAGAGAGAGACATATAAGGTCTTTAATGTCTTTGTGTTGAGTGGATACCAGCTGTGCCTGAATGCTAAACGGTATTGGTCTAATTATGATGGACAGACAGGGACACAGGGGTTAAAGGGTATGAAAATATGCCACCTTGTTTCCCACGCACACACACACACACACACACAAAGAAGTGGCACAAGGTCACTGTCTATCCTCTTTTGTGCTGGCTTATTAATGCATGATGCTGTTCGAGTCCTCACACACACACGCACACACACATCATCCTCTCTGATATGCTAGTTTGGCCTCAAACCTCTAACACACACACACAAACCATGCGTCAGAGCCCCCCATCACTCTGCCCTTTCCTCTCACAAGTCCCCTTGGACTTCCATCCCCATATGCCAGCCACTTCCTGTCCTGTTCTCTCTCACTCTCTCACTCTCAGTGTGCTGCATGCACTAACCCTTTATTAAGTTCTCACTGAGAAACCTGCCTTTGTGTGATTATACTGTTTGAAGCCAGCAGACAGGAAGAGGAAGTTTCTTTAAGTCCAGTCAAGCCAGCAGATGATCTGCTTAATGTTTCACTGCAGGTTTCTTTTTCTCACTGAGTAGAATAGAACAATACACAAACATGCATTACGCCTCTGCTAACTGAAAGTATTCACTGTTTGTCTGTCTCTACACAGCCATGTGAATCACCTGCCCTGGTCTATTATCACCTGGGTCTTTTATAGGCGGTTTTGAAGACAAGACAAAGCCAAGTGGTAAAATTGTTTTGTTGTAAACATCCATTACTGACTCAAGCTTCAAATTTATTAATCAGTGAGGGTTTAATGCCAATTTACTTTCACATAAAGTGGTTAAGATCAGGCTCATGAAATAGTCATTGTGCTCCTCAGGAGTTTAAGTAATTGATTCAGACAGCATTTTGTATATGGTACAGTTACAGTATGTGGTCTGTAATGTACAGCATGCTGTTGTATTGGCTCTCATAGATGCACATACTGTAGATACAGTAAGTGTCTTACAACCAAAGCTTGACATGTGATTCTGCTTTAAATCTACATGTTGCATACACCACAGGTAGTTTGTAGCTGATGCCTGATGTGCACCTGCCCATAAATGTACCCATGCAGGTACAACGATGCAGGTGTAACTGCAGAGCAACACAGACACACCAGTGTATAAGTTTTAAATAACTGCGATTCATCCATCAGACTTTGGTATATAGTTGTATCATGTTCATATTTAAATTGTTGTAATTGAACTGATGAAAATGATTTGAGAAAAAACAACACTGGAGTAAAAATAAATCAAAGTATATCTTTTAAATTCCCTCTGCTCCATGTGCTGAATGGGGCTGAATGGTTGAACAGATGAAATATTTGGTGGCCGCTCTGTGGCTGAATCTCAGTCCAAATAATAACAAAATGTCTCATTTTGATCTGAAAGTGATCCAGCACACCATGCTCAGACTGTTTATGCCATTTCTTGTAAACTTGGAAATATATGTGTACTATGAAAAGGACAGATGCATGTAGTCCTCCCTCTATATACAAAATAGCTTTCTAGATACTGTTTGAAGACATATTCAGGGTTAATTATTTCAATGAATCTTGAAAATCAGTTCTTGAACAACCCTGTTTGAATAATGATAGGTTTGGGTGTGTTGGATACTGAATAAACTCAACTGCCAATCATACTGGCCTACTTCCATTTTAAGTAAAGAAGCTAAGACATCCCTCTCTCAAACTGCCTCTATTCAGACAGCCTCTGGGGTAACCTCAGCAATTGCCTTGCCAGGTGGTAAACTGTGAATAAATCCTCCAGCATATTCTGGGTCAGCTCCAGGATCTTCTCCTCTCTCACATTAGACATGCCTGCATAGGAAGACATCCAAGAGACACCCTGATCAAGTGCCACAACCACATAAGGTGGCTCCTTTTGATTGTGGGCGTCACTGTGAGCACATACAGAATGTCAAGGCCACAAAGTGCATGTTGGTTCCTGGTTTGATTTTTTTCACCTTCTCGTTCACAACTTTGTGCAGTGAGTGTTCACGTCGACAGGTGTTAAAGTAGTTGAGATTTAAAATTCGGTCTACAAATGTTTTTACAATTTGGCACAAGTACAAATATGCCCCTTTATCCCAGCGTTTGCAGCCATTGCAGACAATGGGATACCGTCAGGAGGAGGCTATGACAACCAAGTGTTTGCTATTAACCTAGGGTACGTAAATCTTACCTGCCTTACTTAATGCTTAGCCACATAGTGTCTGGTAGCCTGATAGCTAAGGTGCAACATTCACAGTTTGATTCTAGGCTTGGTTACCTGTGTTGTATGTCAAAGCCGCCTGTCCCTTTCTGTCTTCTGTAGTGGCTTGAGATTACTTTTGCTGTGATTTTGCGTTATATAAATAGAACTTAATTGAGTTATGCAACAAAATAACTAGACTGTGGTAAAAGTATGTAGAACTAGTAGAAGTAAGAAGAAGAAGGAAGTAATGAATGAAAAACAGCACAGAGAGACATTCAGACCCTGTGTATTTTCACTTCTGCACATCTGCCAAATCACTGTGTAAAGTGAGACTGAATGCTGAATTGTTAGTTTCATAAAGTGAGTAATGAAATTCTCTTCAAGCAATTCTGAGAAGGATGTGAGATCACATTGATATTGATCTTTAACCACCAACCAACCATAAGGTTTATGTTTAAGGCCTAGTGGACATTTGTACCACATTTGTGAAGAAATTCACCCAAGGTCTTCCTGAGGTGTTTTGTTTACAAGCATGAGTTCAGTGGAAACACTGTAGAGTTATACTCATTGCTGCTCAACCCTGTCTCCTAAAAATTATATTTCACTGAAACTAAACTGCCAACACCATTACATTTTTGCAGGGAATTTCATGCACTGGACCGATTATATTCCGCGGTAACGTCTGAACAAATGAAGCACAACATTTGTTACCACAAAGCAAATCACAGGAAGGCAGTTGTAAAGTGTAGGACTGTCACACCACAGACCAGAGTTCAACTCCACTGTCTAGTTTGTGGTTTAAGCAATAAAATCACTTTGGTTAAGGTAAGGGGAAAAATGTGGGTTTGTTTAAAGCTCAATAAATACGCTACTGGGGTCGTATTTGTGACTTGCCATTTATGACTCACGCTTGTATTGTCATGTGGCATCATGGACAATAAAATGGACAAAACAAACCAATAGAAATGTCTGTCCACTACACAATAGCAAGCATAATAAACACTGAGGTCCCGAATTTAGCTCAGATATTCATTGTTGGCTGAACTGACCCGTCCAAACCACATGAGCACGTTCACTAGATCATTACAGCTAAAAATAACAACCCCTGAAACAAAAGGTTGATAAACACACAAAATTCACAGCAGCATATATAAAGTACATACAGACATAGACACATACCACCAAAACAGTTGAACAATAAGTATACCTTAAACACATACACAATTCCTTAGACATGTCCATCCTTGTTTAGATCTTGCTTTGTCTGTTTTTGTGTGTTGTCTGCCCCTGGAGACAGGCTAAAAAGGAATTCCTCATGATTCATTGTATTTTTTCCTGTGTGTGTAAGTGAATTCATGTGTGTGTTTCCTTGTTATTGTGTTCTCCTCTTCCCATCATCCCCTTCCTGACCACAGCTCCTCTCCCTGCTGTCTACAACAACAGCACTAATAACTGCTATTTGCCACAGTGTAAGTAGTGCACATTTGACTTGTGGTGCAGACGCAGTCGCATTCTTTGTCAGACAGTAATAAAACTCAGGCTGCTGGTGCATCACTGGGAGTTTGACCTTAGGATACATCAGCAAGTACTGGTGTCAGTGGAGATGGAACTGTAGCCCACAGTGGTAATGAAACTGGAAAATACATAAAATACTTTGGAACTAAGGAAAAGGAAAAACAGACAACAAGAGCCCAAAAACCAAAATAAAGACATGGATTGTGACAATCTTGATCATTGTACCACTCAGAGCCCAGTTCATCATTCATTTCAATCATGTAATTCATGAATGGCACAAACACTTGTTCCGTATCATCAGTAAACACAGGTGCATCTTCATAGTTTTCAGCCAGTGGAGCTCTGAGGCATAAAGGAATGATATGTACAGACTTTGAAAGCATAATACTAGTTAGTAGCATAAATTCATTGTTGCTAGGTTAATTCAATGAATGTATGCTGCTGCACATATACATCATCAGCAGATGTATATGTACAGTTAGTAGCATACATTCATTGTTCATCCATTCATCAAGCAGTCAAGTTGTGTGTCCAGCACTTGGTAAAAACAAAAAGTGTCTTTTCCCGATGTTTTTAGATGTTTTCAAATTTCCAGATGTTCTAAATTACTGCTTTAAAGCTGTGTTCACAACAGCATTAATGCTGCATAAAAATAGTCTCTTCATTCATGTGCTGACACAGCTGCGCGCAACATTGTCCTGCAACACAATGTGACATCATCTGTCCATCAAATGCAAACAAGTTTACAATCCTAGTAGTAGACAACAAAGACATCATACAATGCTGATGTTGTAATATGGATCAAACAATCAGCACTGTTTTTTTTGTATTAGATTGTATTAGAAACCACTGTCCAGTGTTTTGTGTCTGTTAACCATTTACATCCACAAATCAGTTCTGTTTGCTTTATACAAAGCACAATTTTGGACATTCACAATTGTGAATGTTGTGTGTGAGATTGTGTGAACAGAGTTTCAGCAGTCTTTGTAGGTCCACTGGCCAAAACAAATGGACTTCAGAGGACATCAGAGTCTGTCATGAAAAGTGTTGGGGATTGACCTGTTAATGGGTCCTCTTTGACACGGCGTACAAGTGCGTATGCAGCATTGCTCGATACTTGCCTTGATGATTAAAAAGTACAGTAAGCTATGTGGAAATCAGAGCTGGATCATTATAATGGTATTAACAGTTAAGTAAAGTTGTGCCTTTTTTGTACCTTTTTTGTGTTATCATGCTCAGGCTTTTGCTTGGGAGCTTTTCTCGTCATCCAATTGTCACCAATCGGCAGCTAGCTGGATGGTAATCCTGCCTCAGAGTGGTCAGTCAGGTTCTACGTGTTTTAGCTAAAATCATCAGAGCAAACAAAGCAGTTGAAGCAAGCCTGCATTTTTTGGAGACTGTTTCAAGTCACAAACTGCAGGTGTGTCACACTGTAACTAAACTGTGTCACTCCGTTAAGTTACCAAACCTTATTCGTGTGGAGTTACGCAAGTCCAGGGGACATATTTGTTCTTCTCTTACAAAAGCTGCAATGACGACTTGTTTATAAGGAATTTTATCTATTTTGGGTGATGTGTTGTTTCATTCCAAAATGCTTGGTCAAGATATTTTAAAAAAATGATTACCTCGGATTCTCTGAGTGTTTGCTAAAAACATCTGACCAAGTGTTTTCGAATGAAGAACACGTCATCCAGTGGAGCACTGAGTCTGGCTAATGTATACATTACATACACAACTAACGTAATGCTTCATCTCATAACAAATGCAAACCACGATGATACACTGGCTATGCAAATACTGTATGAAAAGCAAGAGAACGGCACTTTTATTCCAGGAAGAGACTCCATGGAGAAAGCGAAAAAGCAGAAATAGCACAGTGGAGGTGTGAATGTTTAGTTTTTTCCTCCCCCAGCTGAATTCATGTCTCACTTCATATGATATCAGTGTTCCATTACATCAGATCTGTCTGCTGTGGAAATGTTCCAATTTTACCTCAGTTTGTACCTTTGTTGCTGCTGCACTTTAAGATGATGACCAACAGTCTGTCTATGTTTGTGCATGCTAAAAGGCTTAGAATAAATGACACATAGATAATTATTCCATACCACAGAGCTTAGAGCTTTAATGCCATCATTGTAGAATCCTTTTAGGAGAATTAGTTGTGTATATTTTTATGAATTTTTATGACGAAATGATTTTTCTACCTGAAATAAAGCAGAGATGGTGGCAGTCTGTAAGAAGATACAACAGCAGAGGCAAAACTCAGGGTCTGATTGAACAAATTACTTATTTTATTGCATATTCCTTGTCTGGCAGTTTCAAAATTAAGAGGAAATATTGCAATTCAGATTCGTGATTACAGAGATTGTGATATAATCTTTTAGCGAGATCACCCACCACTAATGCTCTGTGAGACCTGTTATTTAATTGGGATGAAATGTCCAGGACATTTAAGGGATTCTCAGTCCACCCACTAATTTCTGCTAAAAGAATGTGCGATTATTGCTGTTCAGCGCAGACGTGGGCAGTAGCAGAGACTTCCAGGCTATCCTAGCAGCTCTGTTTATGTATCGCCTAAACTCACACTGCACACTGTACATACACACTAAAGTGCCAGATTATTACTCACACACTGTCATGAGACTTAACTTTATGCTCTCTCCTCTAGGCCGCTACAGCCTGACTCACAGGATCAACTATCACGCTCACCATCTTTCTGTCTCTCACTCTTTCTCCCACTCTCTCTCTCTGTTTTTCTAAATCTGTCTCTCACAATGAGACACACACTGACTGTGCCACAAACTCATCTGATGAGCACGAACTTCGTTGTGATGATGAGAGTTTCTAGTCAGCAGCCACTCAAAGCAGTACAAAAAAATAAAAAGCCAAGAAAGGTTTATTTTTTTCTTTATTGATCGTTATATGAGGCTATGTTCAACTAAGTCTAGTCATTTACAGCACAACAGATCATTTTAATAGATACAGTATCAGGACAGATCTCATAGAACAACGTGACTTGCAGAGGCAGCCGAACATGGAGTAAAGTGACAGAGGAATGCGGAGGATGGATCTTTGTTTTCACACTATACCACAGGTGCAGTGTGAGCAGGGGGAAGCATCACCAGAGGGAGACAGTGAGACATATAGTATAGAATGTGGTATGCTTTGGTAAACCGCCAATAAGAGATTTGGGTTTAATGTCTCCCAGATCGCTACTGTAGCATATTTCTCTAAATTCTAAATCCAGACTCTTCATCATCTTCACTTTGTTCGTCTTGAAGCCCACAGTCAGCACAGACCTTATTAAACTGTGTAGCTACAGTTTTAATGACCTATTTTTGGTCTTTAACCTGAGGCTGTAATGAGGTGTGTGCCCTAAAATACAGGTCGTTAAAAAAAAAAAAGGAAGTACTTTTCCTTGAGTCCCTGAATTAGGCCAACAACTGCAAAATGGCCCCCGAACCGCAGTGTAAAAACCCAAGCCCTGAAGCATCCACTCATGTCTCCATTACTCTTTGCAGTTGTGCATAACTAAGAATATACAGTGAGATTTCTGCATCTTGTGATGTTCATCAGTTCCACATTAAGCAGAAAAAAAACTGAAAAACATAAAAAAATAATTGCCTCCTAGAAAATGTGTCTTTGTATGTCTCTCTGTTGTATGTATGTATGTTTGTGTGCTGAGAAGATTCCAAACATTTGATAACGTCTGCTTTGGCAGCAGAAACTAGACCAACTGAATGTTTAGCGTTGGGTAACGTTCAGACTGCATTTTAACACGGCCCCTTGCAGCATCAAATAACATCACGCTGCATTGCAAACCCCTGTGGTGCTGGTCTCTGCAATGTTAGACACTCTCCAGTGAACGAAAAGGGCTGTGTTTGTTCACAAAGAGTGAAATAAAGAAAATAATAATGGTGTGCCTCTCTACATTCATTATATACACATACATTATAATAATGCTTATAATGCCTCAGGAAATGGTAGTCACAGTCCCAGCCTATCTTTAGTTGTAAGACATGACAACAGCCATCTTTGAACCTCTCTCACAATGCAATGGTAGGACCACCGTTTTAAAACTACACACATTTGGTGATCTTTTGTCAACAGCCCAAAATCACACACTTGTATACCTGCCTTTAGATTTGCGCTGGCGCTGATAGGCCTGGAACCGTCGATAATTTAAAAAAGAAAGGCTACTCACAGACTTGCTCTTTTCTTCTTTATTCAAGCAACAACATGCTGAATCAAAGCTTATATACATTGTCAAACAACAGGCATTGCTTCCTGCTGGATAATCAAATCATTATTTGCGTCACCATCTTGTGGACCAATACAAAAATCAGCTGCGCAACCTTCAGTAAATGAACATGAAAAAAATGAGCATGCCAAAGAAAAACTAAAATCAGAACACATAATAATAATAATGTGTTCACTTTGTATATCCAATATCCTTATTGGTTCAAAAACCACAGATCAAGATTGCCCCCCACTTACAGCCACTTACTTTGTTTCAGTGTCTTGTGACTGTGTCCTGAAAAAAGTTTTGCTCCAGAGGAGGTTAAATCCTGTCTCCCAATACCTCAGCAAGTCTGTGCTCTAAAATCTGCGTTTTCCCCTCATACTGTATATTAGCCACATGGGCAAGTGGGTGGTTCTTGTAATGAAAATAGTTTTTTAACATGTTATGAGTGTTTTCCTGTAGCTTGTTGTTTTCCAGAGATGTCAATTTGACAATAAGATTGAGATACTGGTTGGTAACACATATTGCTACTTGTATGAATGTCAGTGCAGTGTGAGGATGAGGAGTTCTGGAGAGGATGTGTCTGTTATATCATAGACATGTATTCAGGCTCCAGGTGAGCCTTACCTTTACCATGGCTGTGAAAAATGTTGGTGTGTACACAAGACATAGATGACATTCCCACATTTGTGTGCTGATAAATGCTTCAAGCTGGCATTGGATGATGAGCATCATGTGGACATTCGTCACATAATTACATGCATCTGGGCTGTTTAGGATTCACAAGACACCTCTTGGATTGGATGGATGAACTGTGCACCTGCGGCAATGCCTGCTCTCATGAGAGCAGCTCTCTTCTACCTCATAACTCACTTGCCTACAGAATTTGCCAGACAGTCGCAATCACCCTAAGAGGGTGAAAGGAAGTGAACTCCATAAGTTTCTCTTGTACATAGCCCAGTATCTTTAAAAGTGCTTCTGAAGACAGTTCTTTTAAAGTCCACGCTACTTACTGTGGCAATTTACAGTTTGTCAAGCTACAACTACCGGTGACATGGAGGATATTCCCAACAGGTTTGTTGTACCTTCTGAGGAGCATTTTGGCCACTTATATGGACACCTTTCCTGTGCATGGATTGGCTTATTTAAATGAGCATGTCAGGCAGTATGGATGCAATTCCGTCATTCTGGCAAAGACATGTTGTAAGACAAATGTTTAACATTGCCTTTTAACAATAACACAACCTGATTCTGAAATGTTTTCAGACTGAGGATTTTTTGTTCTATTCTTTCTTTTGTGTCATCAGTGTCATGTTGAATGGATGGCTGGTTGGACAAAAGTGACATAGTTCCTTCTGATTTTCTAATCACCTGTGTCCTTCAACCACTTTCATTTCTGTTTCTTCTGTGTTGTTCTATGTTGTCATTCACTGTGACAGTCGCCCACATCACTCACAGACCTATTAAATCACTCAAGCACTTCTTCAGTTAGCCTCCCTCTGCATTGGTTTCTGTTTCCGTCCCTGTCCTCATCCTCTCTTCCTCTGAGGTCACTGTCAATACACAGATGAATGGATGAATGATCTAGGTTACTTTAGCTCTCTCATGGGGAAAGCTGTCTTACCTCATCTCCATCACTCACTGTGCAGATAGTGAAGTTTTATTGAATTAAGTTTGAAATATCTGTCTCCAAACTTTCTACTTGTTGACAATAAATTAAAGCTGTGCTTGTTGGTCTGTTGGACCACCGGGTAAACATTTGGTGGTTTAGTTGTTAGAGCAAAGAAATGTCTCCAGCCTACATTCAGCTGCTCTTGGCATTTCCTTTTACCAATTTCCTACCTTGGAATTGGTTCATTATTACTAAGTAAAAGACTTCAGTAAGCTGAGGTTACTGTCACTGGTGTTAAAGAAAGCAATGAGATCATGTAGAGATGTTCATTAAACACCAATCCACTTAGTGAATCAGGAACTCATCCTTCCATTTATCCATCCATGCATCCCTCCTACCATCCTTCCCCCACCACCCATCATCCATTTGCCCAGTAGCAATGAATGATTGATGAAAACCACATTAGAGAGGTTAGATCAGACTGTACAGTCCTTGTACAGCCCACTGCCTCAGAACTCACATTTTTACTGAATAAGCACAAAGTCGTGGATGCTAACCGATACTAAGGATGATTAATTTGTGCACATTTCTATTTATCTCACTCTGAAAAATCATCCAATAATGGGAACTTAAATTTATTACTGTCCACATGAGTGAATCACAATGAGTAAATTATTTTCTCATCAGTGCTTGAGTTTTGTTAGAGAGGGTGAAGAGCAGTCTCATTTTCATCATAAAGCATACACATCAGTTCCTCTCTGAACGATTTACAACCAAAGTTCTTAAATGATATTTAATATCTTGAGCAATTTTACAGTGTGGAGAATTGATGTTGTAAATAACAATCTTAGCTGTGAAAATTCTGTTTTTTAATGGAATATCTACAAAGATGTAAAGTACAGAGGCCTGTTATCAGCTAACATTAGTCCTGTCTTCCACTCGTTTATCTGTTTAAAAGGCTGACTGATCATTAGAAAACCATTGAAATGTCATTTTCTTTTATTCCTATGTTAACACAGTTGATAACTGTTGTGCATATTAAAAAAGCAATAAATCTGGCCTTTAGACTAGTTGAGAATGTGGAGCATCAGCAATTCTGGGTTAAATTACAGACTCAGAGAGGCCAGAAACAAAGATTCTTCTTTGGAAATGTATCAGTCATCAGCTT
Source organism: Sandelia bainsii (assembly GCA_032362345.1). NCBI lineage: Eukaryota > Metazoa > Chordata > Actinopteri > Anabantiformes > Anabantidae > Sandelia > Sandelia bainsii. The sequence goes on along the minus strand of JAUMHL010000029.1, from coordinate 2,378,655 downwards.
GTCTGTTCTTGATCTGACAAATGAACGCTATCCTCCTGCAAGAAACTGCCAACACACTGAAGATCACACAACTCAGTGTACTTCTCCTATCACAGAGTAGTGAAAACTGGTTCTAACCAGAATAGAAAGAGGAATGGGAACCCCCAGTGCACAACTGAGCAAGAGGACAAATACATTCCCTGAACCTCTACACTATAGGGACAATAATTGAGCAGTGCAGGACACATTCTTATGTAGCAGGCCTTTAGCTTTATATAAACATGGGCTTGACCATCATCCAAGGCCTGACTGAATCCATACTCCAGGTACCTTTGGTTATATTTCATGCTTTTGGTTTTTTTACTGTCAGCTAATTTGCAATCACTCCAGATATCTGGAATCACAACTACATCAATGATCCAACTTACTCAAACAGGATTCACAGAAGTCACTGTGTATGTATGTGTTTTTTCCCAAGTATTTTTATGTAGTTATTCAATATTTAACCCCTCAGAGGGTGGCCTCAGGGCCCTCTGTGGGGAATAAAAGCATGTATCCAAGATACTGTAAGCCTATATCACATGGAGGCCCGATTCTCTCTGCTATTTAACTAAATATAGTCCTAGTATAATCCTGAATATTTAATATTAAATAATTTTTCCAAGTTGTCATGTGATGTTTAGTTTTCTCATAAAATGACTGCTTTTAGTGTTTTTTAGTTGTAGAGTACATATATGTAGAATTGTAAGTCTTCAGACACTGCATGGTCCACCATCTTGTGACATCAACTGATATGAAGCTTTTCCAGCCACTCCTCCTCTTCTCTGGAAAGCAAAGCAGATAATTAGCTTTGATTTAAAGCAACAAAAAACTGCTTCTGGTAAATAGGATTAAATTTACATGAAGCTCATCAGTGTTGTAATCATCCACATAGGCTTCTGCACAGGAAGCTGCAAGGATTGTAGATTTCCCCAGGAATTTCTAATGAGCTTTGGTTTATGGGCTGTGAGATGAACTGATGTCCTCTGGGACTGCTGTGGACACAGACATGTCCTCCATCGCATGTGTTTAAGAACAAAGCTTTGGGACGGCCTTCAAGATGGAGGATGGGAAAGGGTTCCATCTGAGGGAAATTAAAGAAGAAGAGAATTAGGATGTACCTACAGATTGGGATTCTGTTAATTCCACAAGGAAATTGCAGCCACTTCACAAAAGCACTAAATGTAGTGAGTTAGAATGAACAATACTCTGAATGTGCTGTTTGAGCAGCAAATTGTAGACGTGATGTGAGCTGTTCTCCATGATGTTGAACAGTTTGAACAGCATTTTCCTCTCCACAACCAACTCCAAGGGTTGTATTTCCCTAAACACACACACACACACATTCCTAAATCAAAACACCTACTGCCACACACAAGAACACACACACATTGTTCCTGCAAGAGCAACAGCAGCAGAATGAAAGAGAATGAAAGAAGCAGCATTTAACCTTATATGTAAAGTAGAGGAGAACTTCAATCTAACTTCAATCAGGATGCTTTAGCTTATCATTTTCAGAGGTGTGTGTGCAATTTGAAGCTGGACTGTTGCCTTGAGGTTTGTTGGTGGCGTTTTAGTCCAGCAACCACTTAAACACCACTCTGTAATCCAGGAAACTCCGACTGAATATATCTCAGACTTCACTGTAAAGGCCACTGCAGGGAAACTGGACACTGTATACTTTAAAATTCCTCTTTCAAAGATTATAAAGACACCTAGATGGTGTTGTGCTCCTGGAAAGAAATCACCCACACCCTCTGGAAAGCGGATTTGATTGGCAGACATATGTTAAATGGAAGTATTTACGAGACAGATACGGTCAGTGAAGGTGTGCAGGTGGCAGTGTGCATATCTTTTCCATTGTCCCCATTCTGGATTGACTTTCAGGGTTTACAAAACAGGCTCTGCAGAGAGAGAGACAATCAACACGCAAGCTAGGAAGCTTGTAAGTGCTTAGCTACAGAGATCAGCTTTCATTGGATATAGTACTATTATGTGCTTCAATGCAAAGGACGTACTGAGTCAGTGGTTCTGCAGTTCTTGAGTGCATTGCAACTGGTCCCACAGCGGCACGAGGTCTTTCCTCTTCCTGAACATTCATGTCTCTCTCTCTTCATGTCTGTCTTCATCATCATCAGAAGCACCACCACCAGTTTCTGAGATCTCTTCAAGAGGCAATATTGGACAGGTTGAAGAAAGAAAGATGGACAAAGAGAAGAATATTAAGAGGCAGCATTCAGCCCAATGGTTGCAAGCATGGTTATGAAACAAGACAGACTAGATGCAAAGCTTGAGATCCACAACATACAGAAACCAACCAGTAGCCATGTGGTGCAGGTGTGTACTTTAGTTTGTCTGTTACAGGAACATGTATACTTTGTATGTACATTTTTACAAATAAAAATACTTTTTTACACCACACAAATGTTGTATATTGTAAGTCGCATTAGTAAGATATGAAACATTTGTTACTGTTTGAAAGGGTAACCACAGAAATTTCACAGGACGTCTACTTGCAAACAGAGTGGGTCTTTGCACTGTTTGTATGCTCTATCATTTAGAACTGCAGATGTGTACCTCTCTACTGTAGACTGTAGTGACTGATGGCATGCTGCATAATGTGAAATCAGTGTCAGACTTGAATAAAACAAACAGTTGCCATACTGGTGAGGTGATCTAATTTCAGACTCACATCCTCACTTGCATTCAGTACTGTTTCTGTTTTGTGTAAATGACTGGCTGTTTGTGTGTCACTTGTTGCAGCAAGGGAGCATGATTCATTTGCTCGTGCAATCAAACTTTGCTTCACTGAATCCTTTTCTGACACATTGCATCTAACCCGACAAGTACTTGAGCTAAACGTGCATAATACAGCTCACTCAAAACTTGTACTAGTCACAATTTAGCATCTGTGCATTGATCTTTAGTGAACTAGTCTCTTCTGTTACTATGTAACATTTGAAATCCTTAATACAATGATACATAGCAAAGGAAAAAGCCCAACCTCCCAACACTAGTTAGTTGTGTCAACACATCTGTTTGGTTGAAATGACTGGCCATTATGCAGCATAATGTCAGCCTCCATATGGCCCCAGTTGCATCCCTAAGTTAATTATATGTGCTTTATGCTGTTTTTTTTGCTGTATTTGATGATGATGGCTTTGCTTGCCCAGTGGACAGCAGTTTCTCCTAAGAGCAAAAGAATCACTTGCACCACTTGAGCACACTGTAAAAAGAAACCACAAAAAAGTTACCCAACAAAGCAGCTTTTGATGCATTGAACTGTATGCCAGAGGAGCAAGAGTGCTTACTCTTGTCACTTTGTTTCTTTGCCTGCAGTTAATGTCCACCCAGCTCTTAAAATAAGTTGGTTTGGTTTTTGAAGAGAGTTGACCACAACTTTGAACTTGGTTAGTGCTGAAAGCTGCACGCTTCTGAGTTTTACTGTTAAAACTATTTTAGATTTCAAGAAGTCACTTGTGTTTTACTGTGACCTTCACCCACGTACACCCCCTCCAAACACACACACTTGCACAGTTATCCCCCTCCTACACGGGAATTGATGGGTGCCTCGCATATTAAGACTGACTGATAAGTGGGTCAAGGCTGATTGCAACAAGTCAGTGAGTGGGTTTTTGCGTGGGCTTTGTGCTAGTGCTCTACATGAGCTGCAGTCCTGAAGAAACTTCACATGTGATGCTAACTCTCCCTCAGTTGGCATCACAAATGTCAGATACTCCTCACACTGTTGCCTGACATGACTCTTATTTCCCATGGCTTTTCAGGAGCAGTATGTTTCTAACATACTTTAACACATTGTTAGATATTATTCAAAACTGGGAGTGCTGCAGTACAACTGCTTAGAATGTTTTTGCATTTATGGAAATGAGATATACAGTATGTGCAAGTATTTACAAGGGTTGTATAGTCTGAAAGGTTTGAGTTTTAGGCAATCAGTCTGCAGTCTTGGTATCAGTGGAAAGTTCATTCATCCATGGTGGAGCCAAAACAGAGAAGAGCTTTGAATGAGAAGATTAACCACAGGGTCCCCTGAGCAATGGAATGGCAAATCCATGAAGCAGACAAGCTCAACCGTTGGACCATGTTGTAGAATTTGCTGATCTACAGTGTTAGACAGGATAATTAGATTAGTTTAATGCAAATGACACAGTCACAATGCAACTGCTTTCTTTCAAATCCCACCAGAGATTTTCTATGGGATTTCGTCAGGTAATTGTGATGGCCACAATAGATTATTACAATACTTCTGCAACCAAGCATGGTGGACTTTGAGGTATGCTTGGAAGGTCCAATGACGCCTGAAACTTGAATGAATCTATCTCACCTTCCAAGTGCTGCAGGTTTCCAGTGCCAGAGGAACCAAAGCAGCTCCAGAGCATCACGAGCCACCGCCATGCTGTAGGCAGGGTGTACTTTTAAGTGTTAAATGCTTCATTCTTCTTCCTCCAGGCAGCTGATCCATAGGTCTGAAAAGTTCATCAGAACTCCACAGAACATAATCCCAAATCTTCTGTGGCTTTTTTATATGATTTTGCAGTAGTCATTAAAGGATGCATTCTGTGTTGAATTTGGAGAAACCACTTATAACGTTAGTTGTGTTGTGATCTGTGAACCACAACACTTTCCTTTTGCGTATGAACAGACTCCCTGAAAAAGAGGAAGTGAAGAACAGAAGAAAGACTGAGCTGAATATGAGAGAGAATAATAGTGAGATGATGGATACTGAAGAATGGAACACATAAAATAGAGGATGTTCTTTAATAGTCTTATATAGTCAGGAAACAGGTCAGCTACCACTTACAATTCCTTTGCTGACTGACTTTACAAGCTTCATCTCCCCATCTGAGCAGTTATCTACTACTGAGGTAATGAGGGATGGCAGGACAGAGAGAAATGCAAAGTGATGGAGGAAAAAGGGATAAAAGAACAGGGAGCGTGAAAGCAGAGAGACACGGAGGCAGACAGAGAAAAGACACGCCATGGGCACTAATAACTGTGGATTGTAAGTGAGAGGGGAGACAAATAGCCAGAGAGAGACATGCTGACACACAAACGGTGTCCAGTGCATGATGAAGTTTGAAGAGTAGTTAATCTTTCTTTGTAAAAGGAGTTTCGATTTCTATATATCATCCTCTCACAAATAAATTAATACCTAGGCTGGTCACATTGGCCTTGTTTTAGTATTTTAGTTTAAATACAGTAGAGTGATGGTTAAGATGACCACTTGGAGATACTGGAAGTTGAGTTTGAAAATGGCAAAAAAATTCCTTCTTCTGCTGCCTTTCTCTAACCATTTGCACATCATAGTTTTCCCTTTCAAGTCTCTCAAATTCTCCAATGTAGCGTTATGTCTGATTGCACGTTGCTCAAATGAATCCAAATGTAACAGTAATCATTAACATACTGAATACAATGTATGGTAACTACTATGTACTTGAATTTGAATCATGTTGTAAATGCTGTTTCTCCACCTTTGTATGTTGGAGTCTACCAGAAGAAACAACCCCAATAGCTGGTCTCACAATAAAACGTCACCACGCTGTTACTTGCTATGTAGATTATTTGTATTGTACCAATAAGCTACAACAATAACATCAGATGTGCTAAAATTGAGCTGGTTAAAGAAAAACTTTTTATCATTATCAGTCTTTCACCCACTACATTTCCCTTCCCTTTTTTTTTTACCCATTCCCAAACATGCAAAACCAAAAGTCTGCACATGACGCTAAAGGCTCCCAGCTAGTTTAATAGTCAAATAACACTTGGATCTAACAAAAATCTTCATGCATTGTCAACAAGCAGGATCTCCTTCCTGAACACCCAAAGGGTCATTCTGAACACAGGAAAGTTATATTTTGAGGAGACATTATCATCTAGCAAACAATTAAGCAAACAAAATTCTACACTCAGTAAATGTATTTTGTAACTTGCTAGTATCCATATACCGTAAATACACATACATATTACTAACCGCTGTGAATCTGCTACACTCATTTACACTCCGATAAACTGCTGCTTTTTGTGCTTGCCAGGGCCTCTGGGTCTTAGGTTTTAAAATAATACCCGGTACAGCCCTGACACTAATTGACCGTTTGTGTTCAACTGTGACAGTGGGCCTGCGCTCGAAGTTTCCATCTCAAATTTTCCACGGACTCCAATGACTTTCTCTGCCTTTGCTAATAAGTCAGTTATGTAAGGACATGCAGCACATAACATCTCTCTCTTTCTCTCTCTCTCTTTTTCACACACACACATGAACATCCTGTGGCCCAGTGGATGCATACTGAGGACACAGCTTGGACCAGCTTTCTGTCTGGAAGGGCTACCGATGGTCTCTTTACAGAGACAAAATGAAACTGCTCAAAGATGTTTTACCTTTGATCAGCACGTCCATATTAGAGCAGATAAATCTATCTCTACTAACAGGTTATG
>JAUMHL010000029.1:2356502-2372084 GCA_032362345.1 Sandelia bainsii | reverse complement strand
TTCTTCCGTTAAAGGGAGTTTTTCCTCTCTACTGTTGCCTAGTGCTTGCTCAAGTGGGACTGTTGGGTTTTCTACATGATTCTGTATATATTTATATAATATGTAAGGTCTTAAACCTTACACTGTAAAGTGCCTTGAGAGGACTTGTGTTGTGATTTGGCGCTATTTAAATAAAGTTGAATTGAATTGAATTGAATTGAAACACTGGTCCTCATTCAACAATATCTTCCTAGTTTTTGTCTTAAATTTTGTTCTTAAGAAAATGTTTAATTAAAAGGAAATGTGATGAAAAACCTTTCAATTTGTGGTAAACATGACTCCCAACTTTTCTAAATTTGCTTATTTTAACAAAAGTATTTTCTTTGTACTACTGTCAGATAAATACAGTTTTGAGTGAATTAACAAATCACATATATTAGTTTTTAGCACTTTAGAAAAAGTACAAATTTTCTGGAACTAGATTTTGTAAAACTCAGAACTAAATATTAAAGTAATTGTTGATTTTGTTCTGTTGTTCAGCTTTTGATTCTCCATTCTCATTTGTAAAGTTTAAATGACTGTTGCTCTTTGTAGAACATGTACTATGTGCTTTGTACAGTATGTACTCACAAAGCGGTCAACCTGCACATCATGGTGCCCCTCACTTTGGGACTTGAGTACATTGCAAGAGCATAATGATTTGGGGCTTGGGGCTTGGACTGTTTCCTATCATAAAAAAAGAAGTACTAAAAAGAAAGATTTGCATACCTACTGTAAACACAGACTCTCATCTGCAGGTACTTCCTGAAAACTTTGCAGAATGGAGATGACAAGAGGATGAATCTTCAGCAGGTTTTTGTTGCCAGGATAGAAGTTGGTTTGTGTTATCTACAATACACACACAAAAAAAGTTTTATGACCTTCTAATGGACAGTGTAAGCTCCAGGCAAAAAACCTACTTACAGTGGCCAATTAATACTTAATTTAGGGTTTCAATTTTATTCTAGCACTCCACTGATGTAAGATTATGTGGTATTCAAGTTAAAAAACTGCAAATACATCTTATAATCCATCTTTATGCAGCTCCTCTGGCCTTGAGACTGAAACAAGTTGCTCCACCCATCCATGTAGAGCTGGAACATCACCGTCTTACCACAACAACCCAGCTGAAAAGTGTGCTGCGAGCTTGGGGCAGATTGTGAAAACAGTCACATCACAGCCAAATAGAATTCTCTTCTTGACTTGTCCCTCTTTGTACAACAGTCTATGAGCAAAGCAGTAACAGCTCACCTGACATTTAAAAATGGTTATCAGAAGGAAAAGCATAGTATTAATTAATTCAATTTCCTCCCCACAATTACTATACCAACCAGTGACATAAAATATGCAGCATTTGATTGTACATTCAGTAAGACAGTTGTCTAGAGGCAACAGAAGAAGTCACAAATGAGTATTTACTACTTTAAATGCACTCGTCTCAGTTATAGCATGTATGAGATCTCTGTTGTGACTTAGTCTGCAGTCTTTATGCCACATTAACATCAGATAAGAGTCGGGTTCAGGAAAAGAGTTGTCTTTCCTTTCATTTCAGTGGTTGTGAGAAAAAAAGCACATCTGACACTGGTGGAAAGCACTGAGGATATTCATCCATAATGAATGGAGCACAGGCACACACAGCCATCATCATCTCTCAGGAGAGACCGATTGTCTCATAGAGGAGGTGCTTGGGGGTGGATGGTGATGATGGTGTGTGTGTGTATATGTTATCAGCAGATTTTCAGGGCCCCTTGATGACCTCAGACAAAACAATATAGAGAGGTGAGCAAAACAATGCTCAGTGGCTAGTGGACTTGACACCAGACCACAGCAACCTCCCTGAACAGGATCCAGTAACCATCACACTGGTAGACATCCAAGAAACACTCTTAAGCATGAAAAACTGGAAAGCACCAGGCCCTGACACGATTCACGCCTACTGGCTAAAGAAGCTAACCACACTACATAAGCGCTTGGCAGCACAAATGAGCTAGCTGCTGATGGCTGGGACCCACCAGGAATGGCTGACAGAAGGCTGGACAGTCCTGATCCTGACTGCTCTAACTACCAATTACTGGTAGTTAGAACAGTTAAGACTATAAGACCAGACTGACCAACCTGTGCACCACCTGAACCAAGAAAGCCTATGACCCAATGCATCACACATGGATCCTGAAATGCTTGGAACTATACATGGTCAACAGGACTCTTAGAGCATTCATCAGCAATTCATTGGGGTTGTAACTCAGGCCTTACCTGCAGAGAGTAATGCAAGTCCTGAAAAGTAAGCTGAATGAGAAGAACATGTTCCGGGCAATCAACACCCATGCCCTATGGAGGGTGTTGGTAGGGGAAACACAGGTGGTTCTGGACTCTGAGGGCAACTAGTTTTCTATATTAAACTAGATAAACGTTTATGTCCCGGCAAATAGCTTTGGTTTTCTATTTGATTTGATTACATTAATGTTTAAGTTCAGATTTACAAGAAATATTTAACTCCTACTGTGTAAAAGGAATACTGCTGTTAAAAACCATCTTATGTTTAAAGTGTTTGCAGACTAAATATGCAGTTTTGTTCATATAGCCGTACTTTAAAAAAAAGGACAATAAACTACTTTAGAAATTATTATTAATCGCTATTTAATTGCTGTCCAGCAAAGATGTATATATAACTGATACTTTATTGATCCCCTTGGGAAAAAGTTGTTTGGACAGCTGCTAGACCTGTGTCAGCGCTACTACAGGGTTTTGGTGTAGATAGATAGATAGATAGATAGATAGATAGATAGATAGATAGATAGATAGATAGATAGATAGATAGATAGATAGATAGAAACATTAGTTGTAGGTGCAGTGAAGTGAAACAGTCAACATTTGCCTTTGTCTTCAGCCAAGTTAGCCAGAAAGACACACTGATTACTGTGACTAAGGATGTAATCAGTAATCTGCAAATTGTGTTTTGTAAATAGGCTTTCCTACTGCCGTCAATAGTTCAATTGAAAAATCAACAATTTTCTGCATGATCAATAAGTCATCAACTTTAAATAGCAAATCAGTGGTATCAGCAGGGGTCAATAACTGACCTTTCAGTTACTGAGGGGTCAACACCGGGTCCATAGTCATTAGGAGGAATGCTATCATGGCATGGATCATGTATAAATTATCAATTGTTTCACCTGTGTCTTTGTACGTTAAGTTGGAAAATCTCCCCTCCAAGCATGTTTTTGTTATTCCCATTTTCAATGTTCATAGGCATAGACATAAAGTCAGACTGCCAGAGGCATATTGAAATGGAAAAAGCTAAGCACAATTACTGATCTTCCAGGCAAAGCTTTCTTTAAAGGCCACGTTATGCTTTAGGCTCTTTATTTGTGGCATAAATGTTGTCATGTTCCCAGTCAATGGATATCCGCAGACCATACATTTTTGTCAGCACTGACTGTCTGGCAGTGTACCAACTGCTTATGTGCCAGAAAAGTAAACTTGATGCTTGTTTCATACAAGTTAGGCCTATGTAACACTTGTTTCAACCTGCTTGACCCTGTTCTTGAGAAGGGATTACACATTCTGTTTATTTTTTCATGTTGTTTGGTGAGATACAACAAACAAAGCAGCTCTTCTTGCTGTTGCTACTGTACCGAGTTGCCATCATGTTTTTTTGTGTATATGTACCTGAACGTGTTGTTGTATTAACTCCCAATGGAAATATCAATAGAAGCATGTGTACATATGTGTCCATCAAAGGGCAAGCTGAACTTCACGCTTTATACCCGGAAAGACAATTATGTGACATGGACTTTCAACCCTCTGCAGCTTTTTCTTCCGACAGCTTTAACTGCTTTTACATCTTTAGTTTTTATTTCAAACTTGAGGCGACACGGTTGTGTAGTAGTTAGCACAGTCACCTCACAGCAAGAAGGACCTGGGTTCAAATTCACTGGCTGTCCAGGTGTCTTTCTGTGTGGAGTTTGCATGTTCTCGCCCTTGCCTGTGTTGGTTTTCTCCGGGTTCTCCGGCTTCCTCCCACAGTCCAAAGACATGCATTTAGGTTAGTTGATGACTCTAAATTGCCCGAACATATGAATGCTTGTCTGTCCTGTGATAGACTGGCGACCTGTCCAGGGTGTATCCTGCCTCTCACACAGTGACAGCTGAGAAACGCTCCAGCACCTCACGACCCTTAACAGAAAAGTGGTGCAGATAACGGATAGATGTCATTCAAAACTTTAAAGGTGGACTTTTAGTTTTAGTAGTAGTAAAAAGTCTAATGACTTACAGTACTCTTAATTGGGTTACATGTAGTCACAAACCTTATCCTTTTAGGCTCCTTTTTTTAGTCTATGACTCGGAAACATAAGCACACCATTCAGAAGAGGTCCAGAAGACTCCATCCCCCTCAAATCCCTCTAATTCTTTTCTGTTCTCCTCCTGCTTTTCTTTAAGCTTCCTTTAGAGGAGTTGTTGAGTATTGGATGTCAGAAACCTGTTTCTGCTGGTGGTTCTAAAATAAAATACATCTTTTCAGAAGGAGAAACAGTAGTGCTGCTATATACCGTGTATATGCAGATTTTTCAAGGCATTCCAAATAGATGTACTGGCTGTGCCCAATGTTTGTGCAGTGCCTTTGATTGTTTTCTCTCTTGTCTAAAACAAAATGGCTTACTTTTCTCCTGTGGACAACATTCTGGTTTTTAATGTTGATTTAGACTTTGTAGTCTTCCTAGGTAAAACCCAAGCCTGAAACCAAGAGCAGTCATTTAGCACTATTTATTGACACACCTGGGTGACAAGAAACACCTGTCAGTCACATTTTCCAATATGCTTTCTCACTTAAAATTGAGGTTATTTAATGCAAAATGTCTGTGTTGTTTAATGTATCTAAGTCTACATGGCATCAAATAAAAGCTGAAATGTCCATATTTTACTCAAAGTCAAATGAAGAAACTGATACTAAACCAACGTCACTGTTTTCAGTTTAGTGATTTTTATCATTTAACCTTGATTAAATCAGGTGTAAATGATAAATAAATGCAACAAAATAATCACACACACCTACACATCTCTATATCAGACTTGTGTAAGAACTTATTCTCCTCATAATATGATTAGATTTTTGTGGTTCACTAATCCTGTGTACTCTGACCGTTTTTCCAGCTTTCTTAACATTTTATCAGCACTTCATGGTTTCTTTTTCATTTAATTTAATTTTTGCCTTATAGTGCCAGTACTGCTGTAGGTATTTGTTGATGTGATGCTAAAATATAAGTCGAGTAGAAATAAAAAAAATTAAAAAAAATGCAGAGGATCATATAAACAGGTCCACCAAACATTTTTATTTTTATTTCTATTACCATTAACTGTCTAAAAAAAATTAACCACCAGACCCTACTCCCCAAACAACAACACTAATAACACAACACAACAAAACATTGCATTGCATTAGCCTGGTTAAAATGATCCTTCACATGTCTGACACTGTTTGGAAAGGAGTGACAATATAGCAAAGCACTTTGAATTACTGAGAAATAGCAATGTGAACCATCAACACAAAAAGATCACATCCAGCTAAAATACTGGAACTGAGCATCAAGTTCTGTCATCTGATCGTAGCCTTCGATGGAACACTGACCTACTCTAGGCGGCTGCCTGGACCAGATTATCCTTCAAGTTTGATTTGATCATCACTTTGCTTGATTTTAATTAACCACCAGACAGACTGATCATGGACAAGTGAAAAACCTCACCTCATGATATCAAATGAAATGTGAGGGAAATGTAAAGGTCTGGCCCCAGATATTATAGGACCCAATAATTAGTTGTGCGATCATCTAACAGTTATACAATCTAAGTTATACAGCCGCAGTTAAAAATTTGTTGAATTTGTTTTGTGAGAGGATTGAGTATTATTTTCAGGCAGTCTATCCAAGAAGTATCTGAGATTCAGTCTGATTCAAGGTGGTAGAACGACCGATTGACAGTGCCATGGCTATAGCCATGCTGAGGTCTGAGGAGTTAAACCAACCACTGTTTTACTTTGGAATACACAACTGCACTGAACTCGAACATTGGATTTTCTCTCCAATCTCTAACATGAGTGGCTTACTTGAACTGGAGGTGTAACCTCTTTGACTAGAAGTACCTCCAGAGTTTGGGGGAGCATTGTCAAAAAAGGGATACTGCAAGCATCAGAAATGTTTAAGATAATGAGTTTTGCAACCCAGAGTTCAGTGTACATGGAATTTAAGTGCAGCTTGAAATCCACACTAGTGTCATTCCTGTTCCCGTCAACATGGCAGCATAAACAGACCTAACCCTAACCGAACTGCACTCAGCTCCTTGATATTTCTCAAATCATTTAAAAAATTTTTTATGTAAAACTGGGAATTAATGATTGGCCTTATGCAGTAATTTTTTTTACCTGTTTCCTATTTTTTATTTTTCTCTCTGTGGTTTGTTCATTGGAACATTCCCATTCAGATTCAACAAAGTCTCTTAATGGCACAAACGTGTCTTAAATTTCCTCCTTTCAGACTGATGAAAATCACCTCTTCAGAAAGAGATGAGCCTTAGCATATATTGTTAACATAATTAACCTCTTGGTTTGTCAGAAAATGTCATTATGGAAAAATGTTACACAAGAGTAAATAGAATTTCAAACACCCCTCGACCAACCATGAATTTCATCTCTTACCTGAGAGAAAATTCTAAGGGAAAATTGGTGAAAGCCACAAATTCCCCTAAAAAAATTCTTCTGTTGTGACTGTGGTTCTTGCATCAGGTCTAATGTTTTCCTCTAATGTGTTCAGTAGAGACCCAGGGCCTAATTTCTAATGTATTTACAATGGCTGCATGTACCACTCCCCATGGAGAAGCTGAGATATATAAAAAAAAAACCTTGATGGTAGAATGTGTGTACATGTATGGAAAAACAGTTTGAAGACAAATCAGCAGATATTTTAATAACTTTTATTAATTAAGTTTAATTTTGCTTTTGCTTTTGCTATTGAACCAGTACATAAACAATAGGATAAACTACATTTTATTGTTCATTGATTAATCATGTGATTCATGTTAAACTAGCATCACCTTGCGCTGGTTCATTCAGGCACCTGGACTGGTTAAAGCAGGAGTCTGTTCCTAAAGAAGCACAGGGCAATTTTTTTGTAATTTTTTTTTTTGCTGTGCTATATGTTGTTTTATTATAACACTGCCAGAAGAACTCATAGACCAGTCCAGAAACAATTAGAAAACAGTGGACATATAGAGACCTCTAGTGTTTCATTGATGTCATTACATTTAAAGGAATACGATTGTGTCCAAATCATCTATCCAGTCATTAACATAAAGTCAGTTTCAGTCACAGCACTTAATTAGTAGATAAATTCCATCCTGTCAAGTTGAGTTTTGGTTTTTGAGTATTTCAGTTTGTCTGCCCCTCTTACTACTTTTATTACAATTGTAGATATTTTTTGCACATAAATAATAAAGTGAACCTCTCTTGCTCACCACTTTGTGCCAAACTTTGTGTGAATTAGTAAAAACAAACTATGCCTCGGTGGACTGTAAAACAAAAAAACAAAGGCTTATAGAATATTGTAAAGGGTATTTTCTGGACCTGAGCTCAGATTGACCAACAAACTATGTTTTGTGGCCAGATGAGCCCACATTCAGCTTGTTTTTGGGAAAGATTGACATCTCTCCATACAACTCTCCATGCCAGAGACAAAAAAGACCATCCATACTGTTATCAGCAAAAGGTGCAAAAGCCAGCGTCTGTAATGATATGGGGGCGTTTCAGTGATAGGTGGCTTGCATATTTGTGAAGGTACAATGTGGAGATGTACAGTATATTGGGATTTTACACATAGACATGTGTTGCTATCAAGACATGTTTCCCCAGAAAGCCAGTGGATATTTCAGCAGCTCAATGCCTCATTCTGCATAACTTACAACAGTGTGGCATCATAGAGTGTGGGCTTTCTGGCCTTCCAGTAGTTCAGATACATCTCCTAATAAAAAAATGTGGCATATAATGAAGATGAGATCAGTGAACACAGATTGTTGTTCAGGTGAAGGCTTTATCCATCAAGAATGGGCAAATATTTCACTTGTAAAACATGCAACAATTATTATCCTCAGTTCCCAAACAATTTTCAGTGTCAAAGTGTCATTGAAAAAGAATAAAAAGAAAGAAGGGGTAACACGGTGGTCAACATGACTCTTTTTTTGAATGTGTGGCAGCATCAAACTCTAAATTTGCTTAGGTTTAAAAAATACAATTAAGTTGGTCAAATGACTGGAAAAAATGTTGGATTGGATATTGTAAGGGGAGGGAAAGCATAATCCGATCTGATCCATCACGGACAATTTGTTTTAAACTATCATCAACTGCTTAAGATGAGCAGCATGCATCATGTTAACTGTGGTTTAGAAAGTGAGTGCCAGGCAAATGTGAGACCAGTCTATCATCTATCAATCACCTGTTATTTTCTCCTGCTGTTGTGTGTGAGGAAGATTAGTTCCTTTCTCTAGTAAAAATACATTTCTCTAGTCTTGATGATGATGCAGCAGTCTTTGAGAAAAGAAACTGACACAGTTTAGTGGCTGGATAACACTGGTACGGAAAGGCAGTGTTTAGCTTACAGTAAAAACAACTGAGGCACAGTCACAAGCTTGTCCAGTGAACTGAGGGAAATTCTGTTCTTTTGAAAGACCGAATGGTATTTTGTCTGTCATAAGTCATTACCAAGCAAAGTGCATCGCATTAACAAAAATGAGACCATTGAAACTACTGTAGCTCACAAACTCAGCCATTTCTTCCACCATCCAAAGACATGCATGTTAGGTTAATTTTTGATTCTAAATTGCCCATAGGTGTGAATGTGAGTGTGAATGTTTGTCCGTCTCTGTATGTGAGCCCTGTGATAGACTGGAGACCTGTCCAGGATGTACCCCGCCTCTCACCCAATAACAGCTGGGATTGGCTCCAGCACTCGCACGACCCTTAAGCGATTAGGATGGATGGATGGAAGGATGGATGGATGGATGGACGCTTTCTGATGCACTGCAAATCTCTGCGTGACTCAAACACTTTCATCCGTCTTTACTATAGAAAATAAAAATGAGGAGATGATTATTCTGCCATCGCAGAAACTCTAAAAGGCATAGCTCTACTTTGTTAGTCAATAGCTCCCTCTTCCTGTCAAGATGGAAAGTACAGTGTAAAAGCACATAAGCTTTCTAATGACATACTTTATTGACCCCTTTGGGGAAACATCACTTCTGTGTCTAGGATTTGTAACAATCTCTAACTTACATGGCATGGACAGAATAAAACACTACCTACAGTACAGTGCCCTTAAAAGACAAACAGATTTTTTCCTAAAATGGATATGTAGCTGGAAATAAAGTGAAATGTAAATAGTTATGTGGATATGAATCAACAGAGGGCGGTTTGTGATGTTAAAATGACAAAAGTCCTGCGGAGAAAGACCAGAGGCTGGAGCAAAGGGGAACAGTGCGGCAGACTGAAGTATGCAAACACATCACTGATATTAATCTGCTGCTTTGTTCTCTTCCACTCTTTTCTACTGTGGAAAGAAAGGAGGGTGCAGACACTAAATATTATATTTTCAACAAACAATTAATTTAGTGAAGACAAAGTTGTTGCATACCTCTGTCAAGCACATAATTCTTTATGTTGAAGACAGCTGTTGTTGTAGACATAGTGTATACATCTTCTTTACTCAACTTTTATTGTTATTGACAATTCAGAATGATGTGAATATGAATATTCACAGTCTTTTAACTTTTATCCAATTCAATCTGTAAGAGATTTATTTGATTTACACTTTTAATAAAGAGGCTCTAGGAAATGGATCTAGTCTTAGTAGTTTCAACAAATACTTGTCCTAGAAATTAAAGACACTATTTTCAGAGAAAGCTGCACTGAGTATGTCTTCTTAATGTGTTTAGCTTGAAACCTACAATGACTGGACAAACCACACATTAGGACTGTTTCCACCAGCTGCTAGAAATGTTTTAGTCTTTGTTTCCACCTTTGGATTTAAGGCTTATGGTCATAAGTGCATGCATGCCAAGATTTGGTCATTCTTCCTTCAAGAGCTGTGCACAGGTGATCACTCACAGGGCTACAAACCAGCATGACTGAGATATGTCAAGTACATCCATGGGTGGCATAAAAACATTTAGTGGTTAATTTCTAGGATTGTTGTCACTCAATGTCTGGGTTCACTGCAAGGAATATTAGTGTGCTGACACATGTTTGTGTATCTATTAATGTATTAATCCATATTTATTAAAGGATTTTTATCTAATTAGATTTAACAGTGGTATGTATACAATAACTTGTAATGTTGATTTGCTGCTCTTTCCCAATACAGCATTTTCCTCTCATTATACAGTATGGCTGTACAGCGGTCATCGGGCGAGAGGCGGGGTACAGCCTGGACAGGTCACCAGTCTATCACAGGGCTGTTTTGTGGTTTTGTCTTTGGGAAAAGTAAACAAAGTAAATTTTTCTCTCATAGCCGAAATTTTTTTTTGCGGTACATATCATCCTCTGCACAAACAGTCAGACCAGAGCTAGCCATGAGAAGAGCTGTGGCAGCTAACCTGAGAGGGTGGGCGGGACAGTGCACTTAGTGGGTGCTTGTTGTTGTTGTTCTCTTGTTGACTGCTGTTGTTTTCTCTCTCCTCTTTCCACTCACCCCAACCGGTCGAGGCAGATGACCGCCCACCCTGATCCTGGTTCTGCTGGAGGTTTCTTCCGTTAAAGGGAGTTTTTCCTCTCCACTGTAGCCTTGTGCTTGCTCAAGTGAGATTGTTGGGTTTTCTACATTATTACGTATATATTTACATTCTGTGTAAGGTCTTAAACCTTACACTGTAAAGTGCCTTGAGATGACTTATGTCGTGATTTGCTGCTATATAAGAGAAGCAGAGAAGGAGAAGAAGCCCAGAACAAATGGCCAGTTATGAACTTCCATCTGAACACGAAAAGCATAATATGACATAATAAGCATAAGCATAATATGACCCCTTTACCTAACTAATTGCTGCCAGCGTCCATGTGCAACAACACACTCCAACACACTTTCTACATACACTAACTGTGTAATAATGCATCTTTGTATTTTTTTCTCCAAAGCCTTCATTATGTTGCATATATTTAAATCTTTAGTAAAAAGCTCGTGAATGGGCAAAAATGAATGCACGGAAGGGTGGTGGGTGGGAATGGAGTATAAATTGGAGAGAGGATGGGAGGTGAGATATGCATGAGTGAGTAAAGAATAAACTGTGTGAGGAATTTGTTTTGTTTATCATTAAGTCATTAATCATATAATCTGCTTGACATTCCAGGAAATGGAGCTGGGAGTCGGTCAGTGGTCAGTGGTTTTGACTATTACAATTTAAAAATAAACCTTTTGCTTGACAACAGTGAAAACCATCCATTACCTTAGGAGTGTCAGAGCAGCTGACATTGCTCAACTGACATTGAGCAAGAGGTGGGATCCATCCTGCACAGGTCACCAGTTTATCACAAGACAACAGTGAAAACATCAAAATAATGTGTACAGTAGTACACTGAGAGATGAGCAGTTGCAGTGCTGTGCATACACCGAACTGACGCATTACAGGATAAGTTGTAGTAGTAGTTTTTTTATCCCAAATCACGAAAACAAGTGCAAAGATTGGGCATATTTACTAAAGCTGTAAACACATTCAGCTATCTCTCAAAAACATTTTTACACCCATTTTGAAAAACTTTAATAGATTCCAAAGATCACACATCATCTGGTATGCTGAAATTTGAACCAGTGTAACTTGATGCAGGGGTGCATCATGTAAAGATACACAGTAGAGCCTGAAAGTGTCATAACCTTGAGTACTGTTAGTTTTTAAACCTTCGCTGTTCTCCATTAGGCTCAGACACATTTAAGCTTTCATGCAAGGTACAAAGGCCTGTTAGTAATGTTTAACCACAGTGATTTAAAATGTCTTGTACTTGTGATCTTTCATTATAATCAAATAAATACTGTGTCATCTGTAAGGGTGATGCTCCACAGAAAGACCGAGGTAATAGAAAACGGAGAGAACAGAGTGCAAGTCTGTAACGTGAAGGGTCTCGATTCAGAATGCACAACTGTAACCTTCCCAGTATACACTTTTAAATCTACATGACACTTCTCATGCCATACTGGACCTGAAGGAGCAGAGGGAAGCTTGTACAATCGATAACAAGAAACACTTACTTGTTAGTGTAGTATCTTAACAAAGGAAGGAGGAGGCCTTCTGCATTCCAGTACCAAGATGTACTGGTTATCTCTGCTCTCCCTTCCTTTCCCACGATATAACAGTTTGAATGATGCGCAGACCTTTGGTTATCTTCATGTCAAGGAAACCTGCTTTTCTTCTCCACCTGTTCTGTGGACTGTTAAAAAATACATTTGTGACTTGAATATGTGAAACTTACTTTAATAAAGATTGTGGAAAATATATGAAACAATGTGCTTTTTTATTGACAATAAAAAATGTGGAAACTTTCCATAGGGGGCACTGGAGAGCACAGAGCTATTGCAATAACATTAATGATGAAAAGCAGTGCATCAGTATGTGCCACAATGCAAATTCAGCTTATTCTACATAGTCTTTAGTCTATTTAGGATTTTTTTATTTAAGTAAGTAAAATTAATAAAGTAATATAATTATCACAGTCATCTGAGTTGCAGTGATTGAATAAGAGTGTAAAAATGTTGACAGCCAGGAATTCTGTTAGGAATCAAAGAATCTTTGTGCAGTTACAGCATTAGTCGTAACTGCACAAAGATAGTATGACAGTCTGGTTCAGAAACATGCACACCAGTGGCCTGCTGGAGGTCATTTTGTAGGGCTCTCCAAGTGCTCCTCCTGTTTTTCCATGCACAAAGGAGCAGGTACAGGTCCTGCTGCTGGGTCCTGCTGCCCATGTGTAAGAGGCAGTCTCCTGGTGTCTCCTCCATGCTTTTGAGATTGTCCTGAAAGACAGCAAACCTTGTCTTGCTACTGCATATGCGAGTGTGCCGTCCTGGAGTAACTGGACTACCTATGCAATCTGACTGGGCTGCAGGTACTGCCTCATACCACCAGTAGTGACAGTAAAATGAGCAAAATTACAAAACTTGAGAGGGATCAGGAAGGAAGAATAAGGAGAGATCATTTCTCTGTGGCCATCACATAAAGCCTCTCCATTTTGAGGTGATTGACTTGCTTTTGCCTCTGCATTGCACCTGTTGTCATAGTTTTCATTAATTAAATTAACACTGGCAAGCAGAGTCCAACTTTTGCTAGAGTTCAAGGTGGGCCGAATTGGCACTAAACCAAACTCTGTAAGTATAAATAAAAGCAAGAGGACGATATATCAAATGATGCATATTGTACTCCCAGCGATGAGGGGGAGATCTCTGATGAGCTGAGACGGAGAGTTTTCCAAGAAAAAAAAAGATGGAATGTATGGAGGCCACAGGTTCAATCTCAACAGCCATTTGTAAAGCTTAAGTGGGAGCAGATGTGTGTGTATTTGTGTTAAAGAGTGCATGACTGAATGTGTATTCCTATGTATGTCCAAGATCCAGGGGTCTGTGTAAGTGTGTATATGTTTACTGCTTGAACAGTGCAGTTATCCATCCTGCAGTGTATAAACATTCCCAAATGTGTGTGAGAGATAGCAGCACTTTTCATCCTCTCAGCAGTCTTTTAAACATTTAACCACAGAGGGTTGTTCTTAGGTCAGCTACTATCACAGACCAATCAGACAGTCAGAGCCATGCTAGGAGGAGTTGCATAACCAGTGGGAAAGAAAACCAGACATGACTCCCGTCATGTTCTCATTTATCACATTTGAAATTATGAAAGATTGTTATATGAATAAAAAACTTTGTATAAAAATTAAAAAGGGATTGAATGGTACTAGCAGAGAGCATCAGCAAAACTGCTGATATTATTTTATTTAAAGACAAAGAGAAAAAAGGACTGAATGTTCATGTCAATCACATTTCTGTTCTATGACTCGGAAAGATGTGTTCTGTATATGCAAAAGAAAACTGGACAAAGTCCCTGTAGTGGGGGGCTGTCCAGGTGTACACAGGTGTATCTCAACGAATATCCAGTATCTGAAAATATTAGAATATTTCATTTTGTGTTGGAGTAAAATCCTATTAAAGTCCAGTGTGATGTTTCCACTGTCTGTGATGATTTGGGGCCATGTTGTCTGCTGGTGTTGGTCCACTGTGTTTTATCAAGTCCAAAGTGCAGCATCTAACAGGAGATTTTAGAGCACTTCATGTTTTCTTCTGCTGACAAGCTTTATGGAGATGGTCATTTCCATTTCCAGCAGAACTTAGCACCTGCCCACAGTGCAAAAAATATCACTAACTGGTTTGCTGACCAGTTGGCCAGTCAACTCGCCTGATCTGAACCCCATAAACAGAGAGCAAGCATATCAAAAAGAAAAACTATACAAAGATACAGTAGATTAAAAAAAAACCCATTGAATTAGATCTCTAAATTATAACCCCAATTCCAAAAAGGTTGGGTATAAAATCGTCATAAAAAGAGAATGCAACGATTTCATTCACAGTACAACACAAAAAACATATCAAACCTTAAAAAAAAAAGAAAATTTACCATTTAAAAATATATGGTAAGTCTAAGGTAATAAGATTGTAGCTACAGGAGACCTTTTTGGAGAAAAAGCTTAGGATCTGGGTTCTGGCCTGTTTGTAAATGATCCAGGGATATTTGAAAAGTCATGAAAAAGGAGTTACAGTAGTCTAGATGGGATGAAGTGAAAGCACAAATCATCATTTCCATCTCAGCCCTTGCAACCCTGACTCCCAAAAATCTATAGACAATTAAACTGTAATATGAAATACATTTCTGATGGGAATGTGATGGAAATCAGATTAGGTTTTCTGTTTCTGTAGGCTTTCTGAATATGTTAAAAATTAACATATATGTACATTTACAAGTCACAAATATGTTGATTGACTGAACATATCAATAAAATGTACCCAGACAATAGATCTTTCACACCAAAATCTGCAACAGAAATTTTCTGGCAAAATCTGAGATCTTGCAGTGCAGTATTTGGCTTGACTAAAAGCTTTTGAAGGTTGGGTCCAGGAATTCGCAAGTAGTTGGTTTAGGTTAAAGAAAGATTGTGGAGTGGTTCTGGTATGCCAGTTGTGCATATTATTAGCCCTCAATTCACCCCAACTGCCGCCTGCTAACTCGCTTTCAATTAATAGATGCAGCACTTCATTAATTCATTCATTCAAAAGGTTGGTTGCATCTGCTCACTAAAAAAATTTAATTGTGTGTGGCCATGTGCATACAAGGCAAATAACATAAAATAAGGTATAACAACGTAAGGACCCGGAACACAACCTTGCGGGACACCACACAACTGCAGCCCAGATGAGGTGGCATATTCACCTACATTAGCTTCTCTCCACTGGCTCCCTGTAAAATCTAGAATAGAGTTTAAAATCCTTCTCCTTGCTTATA
>JAUMHL010000029.1:2330825-2356402 GCA_032362345.1 Sandelia bainsii | reverse complement strand
CTATGTAAAGTGCCTCGAGATGACCTTTGTTATGATTTGGCGCTATACAAATAAAGATGAATTGAATTGAATTGAATATTTAGTAAAAGCAACTGAAAAAGTTGCAGAGGTGGAGGGAAAACTGGGGTAGCACTGACACAGACATAATCACATACATCAGTATAGATAATTTCATGTGCAGTGAGCATAATTTATTTTGATTATGAATACTCACACACAAATTCTGTGGCCAAAACACTGCACCTGAAACTGACAGGCTGGACCCTAATGGTAGGTAGGTAGGTTCATCACTACATGGTTATAAAAATAGCATGCATATGAAACAATGGAATGTGCTTCAGACTTTGCTCATTTCTTAGCTTGCATGGTGTCTGACAAACTAGGCTAATGAAACTAAAAAGGATACAGGTCAGTGCTGTAAATAGTGAACTGTCTGCTTACCTGCTTTATATAAATATCAAAGCTAAAAAAAACAAACTAACTAATTACATTCAGAGAGGAGAACAAGCTGCTACTCACAGCACAGGCCTCTCATCTCAGCCTAATTTGTGTAATGGTCCATCAGGAAACCTCCCACATTCCACCTTGGCCCAACATCACAAAAACATGCAAACTAATGGCCACGAAGGAGCAACGTCTTTAACCTTTCACTGAAGCACATATAGTCTGTGGTAAATGATGGTATTTTGTCATCTTGCTACAAAACATTGTAAGTTAGTGTGAAAATACTGTGCCTATGAAGCATGTCAGATTGTCAGATGCTGGCTGCTTGCCTAGTCTGAAAAAAACATCTCCCAGCAGGCTAGCAGGAAGCACAGAGGGTTGAGAGCACGCCAATTATCACCGACATCCTTTTCAGTGTGACCTGACAGGCTCTGGGAGAAACAACAACTGGGGACCTATGTATTGTTGATCCTGCAGCCTGCATGTCAAGCTTCACTGATAGGAGATGTAGGGGAGAGAGGGACAGAGATATACTAAAATATTCAGCTAAAAATATAAAACTCACTGACTGCACCTATCTCACTGTGAAAACAAGAAAAAAACAAGTCCCTATACTCCAAGTTTGACTTTCTCAGTCCTGGCAGAATCTCTGTTCTATCCCTGTCAGTTAACATGTCAGTAGTCTGGCAGGAAGGTAGAGTTGATGCAGGCAGACAGTAATTTGAGCAAAAGGTTAGAGAACCAAAGTTCAAAAACAGCAAGAAATGTAAAACAAGCAGAAAAGACCCGATGAACAGGCTGCCAGGACATAAGCATCTAATCTGGCAGTAGGGAGGATGCCGGAGTTTATTATTATAATCTGATCAGATTAGGAAATGAAAAACAGGTGAAGCAGAAGTCAGGTGACTGGAACCAGAGGGAAAGTGTGGAGGACATCTGCTGGTCTGGATGGAGAACGGCAGGGGCCAGACATTTCTGAGGGGTTCTTCTTCATGGATGTGTAGTGATAATAGAATAATGTATGACATACATAGTATATTACACTAGCTGAGCTGTAAACTACAAGAAGTCTGGTGAATGTGAAAGATGGATTCATAATAATGACAAACATAATTGCTATTGGCTCATTCAGTCAATCTGAAGGAGGATGTACTGGTTAGACAGGACTGTAGTTGTTCTTTGTAGAAGAATTAGAAGCTACTGCACTGATTTAGCTCCACAAAGCTTCTAGGTCGTGTTCATTTTTACTAGTGTTCTGTGCTTGTATTCATATCTGGATCATTTGACAGACCTTCTTTATATACTAAAACTATTTTTTTCATTGTGGTTGAACATTGTATAGTTCAACCACTTGTTTGGACAGTATCAGCTAAAACATGGAGATGTGCAGCTCTGCACAGTTAAAACCACATATACACACAGTATCTATAAAACCTCATTTCCAGAAAAGTTGCAACTTTTAATGAAATGCCAAAGAACCTAAAACTTGTGATTTCTTAATTAGCCTGAACCTTTATTTATCTGACAAAAGTACAAAGATTTTCAGTGTTTTCATTTTCAGCTTCATTGTATTTTGTGAAAATAAGCAAATTTAGAATTTGATGCTGCAACACACTCAAAGAAAGTAGTGAAATTGTCATGTTTACTACAGTGTTACATCACTTTTCCCTTTAACTTTACTTTTTAATTGTCTGGAAGTGAGGATAATAAATGTTGCAGTTTTGAAAGTGGACTATTTTCCCCTTCTTACTGGATACAAGACTTCAGATGCTCAGCTGTCTGTGGAGCCCGTTCGCATGTTCATGAAGTGGCATTATAATCTGGTACCTTCACATATATGCAAGACACCTGTACTGTGGGCACTAATGCAGCCCCATGTCACAGATGATGACTTTTGCATTTCTGGATGCAGCGACAGACTTCATTAAGACTCCATTAACAGTTTTCTAAAGTACTCCTGAGCCCATGGTGCTGTTCATCGCGGTAGCATGGCGGTTGCTCATGCAATGACGCCTTAGGGCTTGCAGGTCATACACATTCAACAGTGGTTTCCATCCTTTTAGGAGTATGGTTAAGGTTTGTAAAGGCATGGGCAACCTTTACATACTGAGATTTACATACTGAGAGTCCCTGAATCTTTTCACAGTATTCTGTACTGTAGACAGTGAAAGACCTAAATTCTTTCAGTCTAGTGAGAAATATTCTTTTGGAACTGATTGACAATTCTCTAACGTAGTTTTGGCACAAACTGGCCCATATTACAAAAACTGAGTCTTTGGTGGTTGCTGTTTATACCCAACCATGATACCCTCTTATTACCCTGTTACCAATTAACCTGATAAAACAGTGGTACCTGAGTATTTTCTTAACTTTTCAGTCTTATTTTGTCTGTCTGAGTGCATACAGACATCAAACGTTACATTTGCTGATATTTCCAAAATGCAGTGTTCCATTTCTACTTAACCCACTATTTTAAAGTTATTTCTATATACGTTATGTGACACAAATGTATTTACTGAGCATATCATACCAGTACAGCAAACACTAAATAAAAAGTCAGCTTGAAATGTTTTATGTAAAGAAAGGAGCCATGCTTTTGGTCTTGGCCAAACTGAAAAGTGTGTGCACATGTGCATGCAAAAGTTGTTAGAATCGTGTAAATATTGTTGCAGTGTCCACTTCAGCTTTAGAAACGACAGATTATGATACTGTGAGATTGCAGAGACAAAACTGTTACACAAACTTATTAAACGAATAACTGGTGTGCATGAAATACCCAAGCAGCGTGCGTAAAAGTCATTTTTGGGGGTGTAGCTGCATGAAACTGTAGTTTCATAACTGGTTCCACTGACGCGGGAGGGGCGGGGGAAATGGGAACCATGCAGAGAAGGGTGGGAAACAAGGCGCGCCTTGACCTTCTAAAATCGTCCTGCCCTCTCTCTCCTCATTCTTCTCCTGTCGTTCTCCAAGCCCGTGCGTAATGGTAGAGCGAAAGATGAACTCTATAGTGAAATGGGCGCTCATCCTCGTTGTCCTCGTCTCCATCATTGTCAACATCGTCCTAATTGGAATCCACTCCACCAGGGCGCCCAAATGCTCCGCTCAGCGCGTCCACCCGCTGCGGGGCAAACACGACGAGCGCAGCCTCATGTTCGCTGACCTCACTCAGGAGGAGTACTTGCAGGTCCAGGAGTACATGGTCAAGAAGACGAACTTTAACATATCCACCAATCAGGTCACCAAGCCATCGAAAAATTTCTTGTTCTTAATTGACCTCTCTCTGCCTAAGAAAGCGGACGCGCTCTCTTACTTGCACGGGAAAGGCACCAAGCCGAGGAGAGAGGCGACTGTGGTGGTCTTCCACGGAGCCGATGGCTACATTAAGGAGTACATAGTGGGACCACTTCCCAACCCGACAACCCACAGAGATGTCACCGTGGAAAGGTACAAGACGGCGCTGCCTATCAATGCGCGCACGGTCACTATCGGGGAATACACTTTGCTTTTCAAGTTTTTGAAGGCTCAGGTCTTCTCCAAGCTGCAAAGGCTCCTGAAGGAGAGCTTCAACGCGGACGAGGACAAGATGCTGGACGTATTCGAGCAGATGCCTCGTGGAGTCCGAGCTGGAGACAGGAAAACATGGGTGTCATTCTTCAGGGATAAGAGTGGACTGTACATCCACCCGGTGGGCTTCGAGGTGCTGGTCAACCATGAGAGCTTAAACGAGCACGACTGGAAAGTGGAGCGTCTGTTTTACAACGGAGACTACTTCGACACGGTGGAACAACTTCGACAGAAGTATGATGAAGGATCTGTTAAGAAAATAGTTTACAGGGAGCTGCCCGACTACGGCTCTCTGAAACCCAAGACGAAGCCTCTGCAGATCGGCCCGCAGCTGGTTTACGCAGAGGGGAAACGCTTCAGCGTGAGCAAGAACCACGTCCTGTACTTGGACTGGAGCTTCGCCTTCGGGCTGAGCTCACTCACTGGAATGAGGGTGTTTGATGTGCGGTTCAAGGGTGAGAGGATCATCTATGAACTGAGCGTGCAGGAGGCAATGTCGGTGTATGGTTCACTGACGCCGGGGATGATGATCACAAAGTTTCTGGATTCGAGCATCGGTATTGGGCGCTTCGCACACGAACTGGTCCGCGGCGTGGATTGCCCCCACGAAGCCACCTTCGTTGAAACATACCGCTACATCGACGCCCCACGTCCGGTTAAATATAAGAATTCAATCTGCATCTTTGAGCACAACATGGGTCAGCCCCTGAGGAGACACTTCGCTGACTTTTTCCACAACAGTTATGGAGGGATGGTGAACAGCGCTTTAGTGTTCAGGACCATCACAGCCATAGGGAACTACGACTACATGTGGGATTTCATCTTCTACCAGAGCGGATCCGTGGAGGCCAAGGTGCACGCCACCGGCTACATCTCCTCTTCTTACCTGGTGGACGGTAATCTGAAATTCGGACACCAGGTGGCGGACAAAGTCCTGGGGAACATCCACACCCACTTCATTAACTTCAAAGTGGACCTGGATGTGTTGGGTGAGTGGCAGCACCACATTTAATCCTGTTGCTATGTGCAGGACAGACAGTAACAGAAAGGTGAGCAATGAGAAAAAGGCCACAAAGAGAGAGAAAACTATCATCAGTCTCTCAGTACAGTTTTGAAAAGATGGGCGTGTTCGTGGCCATGATGCTTCATAACCAGAGCAGGGCTGTAGCCTGGATGTTAGAAATACTGAGCTCACGAGTTCAAGGATCCCCAAGATCCTTTGCTCTAACAAAATTCTGCACTTTTTACTATACATTTATCTGACAGATATAGATACTAGTATATGTAAATAACACTAATATATGATGATATATTAGTATGAATTAACCACCTGACAGTGCAAACAGTAAAGTGAAGTAAAATCAGCTCCACATTTACCTTTATCAGCCACAACATTAGTGGTTTTACACATTAATCCATAAATTATCATGACCCGGTAATATAATATATTATTCTATATAAAGAGTACTTTTATTTTTGTTAGTTGAAGTGCATTTTGATGCTAATACTTTGGACCTTAAAGACCTGAACATTTTAGATATCTGCAGATACCTTATTTATTAGGCACATGTGGAACACATCTGTACTAGACGTTCATGTTATCATCAGCATCAAGTTCAACAGTGTTTAAAATACTTTGTTCCGGATCAGTTAGCCAGTTGGATTAATGCCCAGAGAAATCACTTTCCTAGTAGAGTACTCGTTCCTTTACACTTAAAGTAAAATTTAGAGTATGTACTTAGTGGTACAGTACTTCTACTTGTAGTATAGTACAGTTGGCCTGTTTAAAGGGACAGAAATTAACTTTCATAAATCACAGAGCTTGGCTGTGTGTCCGTTGTGGTTTAATTTGAAATGGTGATTGTTCTCTGAGGGTTCATCTCTACACAGCGTCACTACACATACTGCAGTTATTTAGCCCCCTGGACACAGTAATACTGATTAGCACAGGTTAATATTTATTTAAAATTGACATATGCTAAGAAAAACGGAACATCTGAAATTGATCTACAGAGGAATCTACTACGTTTGGCTACTAAAAACTATTACAAACATGCTTGCAACATTTCTCTGCAGGAGTGAAGAATGTTTTCCAGACTAAAGACATGGCGTATGTTAATGTGTCTCTACCATGGATGCCTGATCACCATGCTATGGTCCCTCATCTGGTGGAGAATCAACTCAAAACAGAAAAGGTCTGCCTTATTGACTTCCTTCAAATATTCAGTAGTTTTTTCTGCTTCTATTATATTCTACACTGCAGATTAAAATGAAAGACATCAAAATGATGAAATAACACAAAAAGTGTGAAAGCAAAAACATGTTTCTTATTTTCTATTACTCAAAGTAACAGCTGTTTGCCTTAATGTCAGCTTTGCTCACTATTAGTAATGTCTAAATCAGTTTTATGAGGTAGTCTGGAAAGGTAACAAGTGCCTTGTCAAAGGGTAATTGGTGCTATGTCGTGCAATTTTAATGTGTTCAAGACTGTGAGTTGTGTTTCTCTGAAGAGTGTGGGCAGTGGCACTAGCTCAAAGTTTAAAATGAACTAGTTCATATTCATTTCTCTGACATTACATCTTAGTAAACTTTTTCTGATTGACTTGTTTCGTTGGAGGGGTGTGGGTAAACAACTTATGTGGCTGATAAACCATTCAGCTCTTAGCACTTCTAGCACACACACACACACACACACACCGTGTGAGTGATGATTGACGGGTACGATGAGGGACGGTTGACGGCTGTAGCACATGTTCTTTAGTTGGAAACTGATGTGTTCAGTTTTTTGGAAAAATGAAGGAATTCAATGAACCGTTTCAGCACATTCATGCACAACAACAAAGTGTTGTTATACAGTAAATAGCCCTAATCGGTTGTTGTAGTTATGAGACTGTCCAACATTACTTTAGGGCATGAGGGTCAGTGTGGAACACTTCAGAAACTTTGAAAGTTTCATATAACAGGGCTCATATTATGCATTTCGTGGTAGTGTATACTATTGTGAAGCTGGGTGCGTCACTAAAGTATAGTCAGATGCTCAAAGCTTGAGGTGAGTTTTTTAACTGCTATACACTGTGACATTAGACTGATTTGTGCCTTTTTTTGGCAAGTAAGCTTGAATTTTACTACCATTGCTTCCAGGAGACACAGTTTTATTCAACACAGTATTTCTGGTCAAATGCAAAGTGCTCGTATACTGTTGTTGTTGAAGTAGAAACTGAACCATTTCTTCAATCAACCAACAAATACAGTAACACTTGAACGTTGACTGTGACACCTCCACAGGAAGCAGCTCTGCGTTACAACACCAAGACTCCTCGTTACCTCCACATCGCCAGCAACAAGACCAACTGCTGGGGTCACCAGCGCTCCTACAGGTTGCAAGTGTACAGCTTCACAGGGGACCATCTCCCAGAGAGCCAGGCTGAGGAAAGAGCCATGTCCTGGGCCAGGTGAGACCGGACAACCACACAGACAAAAATCTGACATTATCAAAAGTTAATCATTGCAATGTTTTCTTCTTCCTTAATAATTACAAGGGTTTTTACAGATATTACCTTTAGTAGGTTCAATTGAAACTTTGGGTTAAATTGAATATAAACAGTGAGTACAGTAATTGTTCACACAACAGAAATAACAATAAGAGGACGAGCCCCTGTGGACAGGGAAGTTCTGGACATTTTTAATTTTAAACTTCACAGATATGGAAAAGGTTTTCAAGGCTTTCATCTAATCATTTGAACTTTTGCAGTTCTCAGACATTACCTATAAAGAACTTCAAGAGACAGTCTACCACAAATGGAAAACCACATTACATTAAATTTACCAACTTGCTACGTTAGCAATGTTAGATTTATGTTGATTGACTTCACTCTTCTCTGCTTGTGCTACATGGGGCGGCTGTGGCTCAGGATGTCAAGCAGTTGTCTGCCAATCTTGGGATCGGTGATTTGATTCCCGGCTCCTCCTGTCATATGTTGAAGTGTCCTTGGGCAAGACACTGAAGATCACGTTGT
Organism: Sandelia bainsii; assembly: GCA_032362345.1. Lineage (NCBI taxonomy): Eukaryota > Metazoa > Chordata > Actinopteri > Anabantiformes > Anabantidae > Sandelia > Sandelia bainsii. The sequence continues at coordinate 2,348,378 of JAUMHL010000029.1, read as the reverse complement.
CCCCAGTGTGTCAGAGCAGCTGCATAGCAACTCTGCCATCGGTGTGTAAGTGTGTGAGTCTGTGAGTGCTTGTGTGTGTGAATGGGTGAATGAGAAACAGTGTAAAAGTACCATTTACACAATAAGACTGCAACACTCAATGAGTTAAGAAATTTCTAAATATTTATACAACCAAAGGATTTCTCAAGTCATTTTGTTTGCTGGCTCCGCTTTTCAAATGTGAAGATTTAATGTTTATCATTGGCATAATAGTAAACTGACTACATTTGGACCTGGGTTGTTGTTTTGGCAAAACAAGATATCTGAAGACATCATCTGGGGCTGTGGAAAGTTGCAATGGACAATTTTCACACCTTTCTGAGATTTTATAGTGGTTGGTAACGCAGGTCATCCTCAAACTGCAGTTTTGTGGTTTGATCCCCTGCTCCTCCTGGCCACGCTTCAAAGTATTCCTGGACAAGACACTGAAACCCCAAGTAGTAGGGACTTCACTAGCTGTTATGTCCAAGGTTTATGTCCAGTGCCATGGTCAGGGTAGATGCCCATGTAGCAATGCAAAGGGTGAGAATGTGGTGGTCGAGGACGTGAGGACTTTCATGCAGGAGACTGGCATTCATGTCCAGTCATAAATGTTAGCCTTTTATCAACAGTAATCATGACCTTCTTCAACCCTTAAGCAAATCTTCAGTTGCCAAATACTAACCATAGCTTAAACATAATTCTTAGTAGCATAGTTAGGGATTTCAGAAATGTATACACAAAATCTGGGGTTTTCAGAATCTTAAACAGCAACATTTTTGTCTGGCAATACAGTAACAGAAACTCCTTATGAGCTACAATACAGCCTAAAATTGTCAGGCATGGTTCTGCTGCAAATCTAAAGCCACCTCTCTGTGTCTTTTCTCTCGGTTTCAAGGTATAAGGTTGCCATCACCAAGCATAAGGACTTAGAGCAGACCAGCAGCAGTCTGTACAGTCAAAACAACATCTGGACTCCAGCTGTCGACTTTAGCAAGTACATTGAAGACAATGAAAGCATCGATAACGAGGTGAGCTGAGGTGAAATCATCATGGAGAAATAGTGACAAAACAGCACAAACACAGTTGCAGACCTTACATTTGAAAGGCTAGCCTTACATTACATTTGAAAGCTAAACGAATTTGCATGTTGTGTATGTGCCTGCAGGACCTGGTTGCCTGGGTAACCACTGGCTTCCTTCACATCCCTCACGCCGAGGACATTCCCAATACTGTAACAGTAGGCAATGGGGGCGGGGTGCTGCTGCGCCCCCACAACTACTTTGACGAAGACCCGTCCATCCACTCTGCTGATGCGGTGTACTTTGGCCCGGGCAGCGAGAAAAGTTGTGACAACAACAGGATGGCCTGCCTGGCTAAAGAGACCTGCAGCCCCGTGTTTGAGCCCTTCACCTACAGTGGCTTTGATGGAGTCATGAAATTTGAGGACTGGGTCTGAATTATTGAACACTGTTAGGTAATACCTTCCAAGCCTTGATGAACTCAAATGTGCTTGGACTGATTCTTTGTATCAATGTTAACATGTTTATGGAGGCAGTTTCAGACAGAAAATAATTTTCTCTATGTACTTTAAGACCGAAATAGCAAGAGAATAATATGGAGAACGTGATCATTTGCTTTCTTTTTTAGATTGACTTGAGAAGACTGATACCACTCTCATACATGTAAATAATATTAAGTTTACAGATTGGACAAACACCCATACCCAGACTCCTACAGGACTCTTTGTGATAGTTCCAGTTTTAGTGTGACGTTGTAATACAAGGAGGCATGTGATGCTCTTCTGCCATTCAGCCACTCCTCTACTTATGTCGTGCACATGCACTCGCATAAAAAAACAATTAGAAACCCTGTAATGCATATACAGTACATGGCAGAGAAATCAATCATCTCCAGGAGAAATCTAACTGGGGAAGTCAAGTTTTTCTATTCCCTTACCGTGCTTTCAGTAACCAGGTGTCATGACATGACAGTCTAGAAATCAACTTACTTATGAAAGCCAATTGTAACTGGGTTACTTAAGTGCCTACAACCATTACAAACATCAGCTCGCCCTTACTTACATCTGCCAACACCTAAAACTTAAAACTGTTTAATCTGTACACAAACGGAAATGTATAAACAATAAATGGGTTTAGGGGATTTGCAGAGTTTGCTAGAATTGAACAACAGCCAAGTGCAGAGTTTGTTTTTACAGTAAGCTTTCCAAGTTACTACTTGGCTTCAACTAAACACAACCAGAACTGTGTTCACTGGCCATAAGTGGCAACCCCTGTTATAGCAGGAGATGCTGCGTAGACATGGTGGGTGTATCAGTGTGCTCCCCCTATAATGTTTTCAGTTTATGCACCTGTTAAACAAGATAGATGTTAATCAGAAATTTAATTTAGAGGTGTTGTTGGTGCATTTTTGAAATTTGAACAGTTTTCTCATGTGTCTAGTAGTTATGCTATGCTAGGCTCCAGTCCTGTGCGTCACATAAACACAGATGATTAGTGTTGATCTTCTCCACTCACTCTCAGAAAGAAAAACATTTCAGAAATGTTAAACTCTTGCTTTAAAACAATATGTTATATGGGAGAAAAGCATTCCATCACCAAAGGTCATCTATTGTGTGCATGCTCTGTGGCAGGGGTGTCCAACCCTGGTCCCTGAGACCCAGTGTCCTGCTTGTTTTCTAACTATCCCTGCCCTACCCACTGCTGATTAACCACTATCCCTGCTCTATGGCAAGTACCTTGGATGTATTAACAAGAAACAGATTACGAGTTGATGCCCAAGCCATTCCTGTGAAAGATGCTCAGTGGTGCAAAAACTGTCATGCTTATGTGTTTTTGGGGCCATAGAGCAAGCTCACTGCTGACTTCCTGCATGGTGTCCCACACCCAAGAATGGGATAAATATTAAATAAACCTACAACTCTTCTAGACTTTCCAAACTTAACAAATTCAAGACCTGAAGCGTAAAAACAAGCTTCAGGTAGCGTTTACGGGTGTAAACATTACCTCTGAACATCAGCATGTTTGAATAGTGTGTATGTTAGCACAGCTCGAAGCACTTCTGTACCTCAGTACAGCTTCACAATTGATTCTAACGCTCTGTTCTATTTGCCTCGAAAATTGGAGCCACAAATGAATTTGCGCCTGAGTTTACAGCATCCCAGTACACCAGCCAGGTTAACTATAATACCAGTTCTAGTCTGTTAGCAATGCCAATTAATTACATAAAAGAACTGTAGCAACATGTGAAGAGATAGAAGTTTTTAGAGTGTTTTTTGCACTTTTGTGCAACTAAGTAGTAAACAGTAAATTATTACAGCTTTCAAAGTGTTGATGCACAAAGCAGACATCTTTGATTTTGAGGTTGAGGTTGGTGAGGTTCCGATTTTAGGAGGAGTTCCAGTTGAAATCTCCAACTGGGAAATTTCAAATTTCCGGATATCATGGAATGCATCAATTTGTATCCAAATGGTTGTCTGATCTCTCTGGGTTTCTTAGTGAGGAACCAGTGTGATGTCCATTGTAATTTAAACATTGTCAACAGACACTGTGCAGTCAGATATGTGAAAGAGAGCACCCTGACAAATATGTCCTTTTGGTCCAAACTAGAAAATCTGACTAATGTTTGATGCATTTTGTCCTTTTCTACAATGAACAATTCTGATAATCTGTGTTGTTGATTCCTCTCTAAATAAAAGAAGAGACTATATGAGTGTGCTGTGGTTTGGTCTTTGTAAATACAAAGGTTTAGGGTATTGCGCTGAGAGAATATAAGGCCACTAAAAGCACTGATCAACTGTTCACCACGCTGAACACACTGCATAGGACTCTCATTTCCCCATGTTTTTTACTGGAAGGAGAAAATTGAAACCAGACCAGCAAAGTATGGGTAAAACTGCTCCAAACACACACACACACACACACACACACACACATACATACTGTACAGCACATTCCAACAGATGCCTCACCCCCCAGCCATACATACTTCTTGGGAACAGAAACAGGACAGGAAAGCAAACAATTGTAAGTAGTTCCCTGCCTCAGAGGTCAAGTGAAATGCTTCTGAGGCAGTAACTAGATGTGAGCAACAAAGGAGTGAGGTCTTAAGCTTTCAGCTAAACCTTGAATGTAGCTCCCTTAAAAGCAGCAGACTATAAAATGGCATTGAAGTGACACAGCCCCGTTTACACAGCAAAGACATCTGGAACCAGTCAGCGGGGTGACAGACTCATGGGAGCTGGGCTGAGCCGAGCCAGGGGAGGTGATTTGTGAACATTCACAATAGCACGTCGTCCACACACGTCACAGGACCAGAGATGCAGATCTGGAAATTGACAGTAGTCGTGTTGAAATGTACTAGGTTATTAGGAATGTAAAGATGTGAATTACTGCAAAATAATGTAACTTGCTGAACTAATGCTTCAGAAAAGGTCAGACATGGCTGACTCTAGCTGTTTAGTAACATGTCAAAGTCAAACAGGAGAACCAACCAAAAACAGTGTTCAATATTTTAGCATATGCTGCCAAATGAATGGAGCCTATCTACGACACAGAGAGAGCTCATAATAAGCCTGTAATCTGATCACTGATGATTTGTCTGAACAGCTGCAAAGCAACAGAATGAATGACCTGGAGGCCAAAAAACTCACTCTACAGAACTACAGCACAGACCCGTTTCCACTTGTTCTAAGCAACAAATATTCAGATCACATATTAACAGAACAAAGATATGAGAACAAACTGATAATTTTGGGCACTTTTATTATTTCTTTAAGAAAAAACAACAAGTCCCTGCCCGAGTTTCAGTTTGGTGATGTGCTGCTGTCAGCAGTGGTGGAAGAAGTCCTGTTATATTGTTTGATTGTACTTACTGATACACAAATGTGTAAACATCACTAATGTTGCAGTAGGTAAATGTGGAGCTCATTTTAAGCAGTACATACAGCCAAGTGGTTCATCCATAATAATACATCACCATTTATGTTTTGCATTAAGAATCTGTATCATTAGTTGAGAAAAAGTAATATAAAAATTTAAAAATCAAGTAAAGTACAAATACTTGACTGAACGCTCACAGAAGTACAGACAACTGTATGTATTTTCAAGGTGGATGGGTTAATAATGCTGCTGTCTGAGAGATGAAGAACAAGCAAAGCTAATTAACTAATTATACATAATGTTGATTCATGATCATTAGTTTAATTATAATAAAAAGGTTCAGCGTCTTTGTCAAGAAGGAACAAGGAGTCGAACCACTGAACCTGGGGTTCATGGACAACTGCCATTTCATTGTCACTGTAATCAGCGTTCTGGGGCAGTAGCAGCAAGACAGTGATATTTTGGTCACCACAACATCGTGTGAAAAATATATTGAAAATGTTTTACCAATGTGGGGCAAACCATTCGTACAGCTCAAATCACCCACCACTGCATGCACTGATGGTGAAAGTAAATAAGTAAGTGACAGGAAGTGGGTGAAACATTCAGAGTTCATCTGTGGATGAAGTGATTCGTGAAGGCTGCTGGGTTTCACTGTATTTCTCTGTGTTTGTGTACGGCTACATGTGCTTTTCGAACAACTGTAGGCATGTAGTAAGAAAGCAAACAACTCTAAGCTCACACTGTCGTGTTAACGTGTTCTTCCTGGCCAGTATCCTGTCACATACAATGGGCAACAGTGAGTTTAAGAGCAGCCCAAACATTAAGAGCAAAAATAAAACAAAGGCAACCAGAATACAAACTTACATGACATAAAACTATATGCTATCTGTATAAAATCTGACATTAAAAACATTATTGTTATTATATGGTAAAATATGTCTCCATATTAATAAAATGTAAAGTACAACAAACTAAGGTTGCTTTCATCTCTGAGTTGTTTGGTGTGATTTATTTGGGCTGATCAGGGCTTATTGTGAAAAGCCTAACAGTGAAGCTAACAAATGGAACCAGGATTAAAAGTTAAATCACAACTAAGACCCAGACCTGAGACTCGAGAACTGATTCTGAAGAAATGAGCTCATGTGTACTGGTCTGTTACAGCACTTGGCTTGTAATGATGCATATGTGAGTTTGCTGATTTCACTGATACACATGCGCAGGTAATATGGTATTTTACGTCCACCTGCCTTCCCCATATGAAAATCAAACAACACCAGACCTACAGTACCAGAATCAATGAAAAAGTCTGCAGCCAAAATAATACTGTGCAACTGCATGAGTCATATCATTCAAATATATTTTGTAAACTAGAACATAATCCAGGTCTTAACCTACAAGACAATAGTTTTTCATTTCGTGACTCGATTTTGAGAACAATTTCTAATTACAAACCATTAGATTGATTGATTGATTGTAGCATCCCAGACTACGGCCTTCAAACTCCCAGCTGACTCCAGGCTGTTGAACACCTCATTCTTCAATCATGCACACTAATATGCTGCTAAACAGATCTTTAACAATTCACTGCACTCAAAACAGTCTGTAGGGAGAAGCAGTGTTGTTATATTATTCTGGAATAGATAAAGGAAATGTCCATGGTAAACTGCTCTTCTTCTACAGTGTCTGGAGACAGTGGGTTCCTAATTAGCAACATACAGTAGTTTTGTTGTTTTGTTTCCATGCCTGGTTAACACGTTGACTTAACAGTGTGTCGCCTCTGTGACAGTAAGGGAGAGGCAGGAAACCAAATCTAAGGCTGCAGGGAACATAGTTCCAGTTAAAACACATCAGGAGGACGTGGATCTGCATGAACATGAACGCACACTGCTACTCAGGAGGTAGTTAATGCCAGGAAGCACTTGCTTGGCATATTGGCTACATCTCTACTGTGCGTCACAAAATTTGATTGTTGAGGATTTGACATGAGACTGAATTTTCTGATTCTACAAAGCTGGTTTAAAATTGATCTTGTTATTGTCCAAGGAAGCATCTCATTTGCAATGAGCAGGATTATAACCAGGATGTTTCACTGTGAATTCCACATCAACTCATTGTCAGATTCAGATCACTCACTGTTTGCCAGTTAAAGTAGAAACAACCAATGCAGATTTTTGAGACACTGAGACACAAAAGACGTTTGTGACAAACTCAGACAGAACATGGGTTGTTTAATATGATGTTAATAACTTACTTTGGTGAAGAATTTAGAGCTGCTTTTAGATTTAGACTTTTATTTTCATTGCAGTCTTATGGTTACCACTAAGATTCAAGATTCAAGATTCAAAACACTTTATTAATCCCAGAGGGAAATTATTTAAGACGCCTCTTGCGTGTCCACTGGGCAGAAACTCACCATTCATGCATCCAACATCACCAACCATATTCATGGTACTATCTGAGTGAACAAACAACATTTAGATGAGTCAAATCATCTGGACTTCTAGATTCCGGTTTGCGTCTACTTTGGAGGGTGTTATTTTACATCCACTTTAAGTAAAATGATCTCTCCTTTCATCCGGCGCTCTGTTGCTTCACTTTTCTCAAGTTTTCATCCTTCTCAGGTGAACATATACTTTAGGAAGTAGAATAGAAAGACAGCAGAGAAATCTGTGTTCTCTGAGGGGCACAAGGGGAATCAGGTTTCTCTAATCCTCTGTCCCGATTACAGAAACCAGGTTTCTCACTTAAACGATATTTAAGAAATGTGCTTCCAAAGTGTGATGATTAACTGAGTTACTCATGTGAACTGTCAAGCACCAAATCACAGACCTGCACAGTATATCACAGCTGCAAAACTACATTCAAAAACGTGCATAAGCATAAAATAGTTAAGTTTAAATAAAAAATAAAATAGTTACGTTTATCTAACTATTAATATGAATAAACTTAACTGAGTTATGTTCAGCTTACATAACTCAGTCATGTGCAACCTTTTTTTTTTCTTGTGTATTGTTTGACACAATCACAATGCTGTCCAGACCAAGACTCCCGACAGCAAACAACTTGCAGCAAGGCTGACTGTGGCGTCAACAGCACTTCTGCAGACCACAAAAACTACAGCCAACCAGCCCGAATGCTCTGCACCTCCATGAGAGGAAATAATACATGACCCACCCTAGCAGGTGGTGATGTTCTGTATTTGTCATTCAAAAAGAGAAAGCAACATACAAACTGGAAACAAAGCAGCATTTGCTAACCATTTTCACACCCTTGCTCAACACAGACAGTTTATAGCTATTTTTAAATGAGAATATGACTGATAAGAAGTTGTAAATGGTATTGTCAGCCGTTGGTCTTGTGGCTGTGGAAGAACGCAACAACCCAACGCTTGCTGACTGTTAGCTTGCTGTGTCACAGGTTTAAGGCTGAAAGGCTGTGACTGAAATGAGACAATGTTGTGGTTTAAGATTATTTAAAGTATACGTTACAGAAATTAAGTGGTAGTACTGTGAAATGTGTTCTGACTTTGTGTTCAAAGTTCAAAAGGCCAAGAGTCTTCTACTGTGCCGCAGCATAATATAGCCACAAGAGTTTAACTGTGTATTGATGAGTCCACAAGTGCCCAGATGTGGTCACAATACCTGCTGGATTTTCATACAGTATCTAACACAAACATCATTTAAAAAGTATCTCTACAAGATTGTATTTATCTTCAAAAATAAAATATATGAATAAATATTGACAGATGTATTATTTAAAATAATGACCATTTAATATAAATGGACAAAAGCTAGTTACTACACTCTTCCCTAGTGTGTTACCAACAGTACAAAGCTCTGTGGGATCCAGTCTCAAGTCTTGTCTTACAGAAGGACAACAAATTCTATTGTTAACATTAAATATTTCAGTTGTTGCCTTAATAATCAGCTAGTATTGCAAGTTATAAATGATTTTGCTCTGTGATTAACTGAGCGAGAGTTTGAGGGACATTGGTCAGTGGTGTTTTCCAATCACATCTGGTCTTTAATGAGCAGGTTTGTGTCAGATCATGAGTTAGAAATATCAGCTGTACAACATCATGGTAAAGATTTGACTTGTACTCCTTGTTTATACTTTAGCTATAGACAATAATCATTAGACTGTTGATACATCTGATACTTAAGAAAATGTTTGATCATGATCATCGGGGAAGAAGTTATGAAGAGTGTCTTTTTCTGGGACTTGCATGCAGTGTTATTACTACTGGTAACAGTGGAGTCCAGTCCACAGATAAAAATTTCACTTGTGGGAAACACTGTATCACTTAGATTTAAGTCCTGTCACTTTTTATTTGAAATTCAAAATACTGTTTGTGTAAGAAAAATTAAATGATAGGTGTGCATGGTTTTAAAGTCTATGTTAAATGCCTACATACAGTGCTGTGAAAAACTATTTACCCCCTGAGCCTATGTGGAAAAGTAGTTAACAGCTCCTGTAGAAGTGATTTCTGGGTGTGGTAAGTGAAATTGAACTGAGCTTTCCAAAAAACGTGGTTAATCACAGTTCATTCATGATTTGATAAGGGGGCAGGGCCAGGAAGGTTTAGACAGCTGTTTTCCCTTAATAAATACATTTTTGACATATAAAACTGCATTTTGTATTCACTCTGGTTAACTTTGTGTAACATTAAAACGTGTTTGATGATCTGAATTATTTAAGAGTGACAAATATGCAAAAAAGTTTACATTTAGAAGGGGGAAAACTTTTTCACAGCACTGAACATGTCACTGCTGGTTGTAATTGTTCTGGGCATACTGGCCATTGAAAGATCCCTTCCTGTTGTGTTCCCTATGTAAGGGCTTTGGGACAAAGTCTGTGTCAGGCTCAGACTGCTGAACCTCATGTTATCTTAAACTAAATGTAGAATACATTTCTGCACTTCCATTCTCTTCTAGTGTATGTATGAGCAGGTAAATGCCACTGGGACATAGACATGGGACAAATGTGAAGCTAGTTTGTATGATCCCAGTCTGAGTTCCAGTTCAAGCCTGGAATTAAATACAGATACATGAAGGCACGTTATTGTGTTTGGACTTCTAGTGTCATGAACATCACACTACCACATGTTGTGTATCACACCTCAATGTAACATAAAGCTTGGACAAATAATTATTCCTACAGGTGGAAAAGCACTTTAAAATATCACTATGACACAAACATACAACAAGAAAAAAAGATGCAGCTGCATTCTGTCTGTAGATTTGTCGTGTGACAGTTGAAGTTCAAACCAGAGGACTGGATGTTGAAATCCCACATTTTCCCTTACAACTGTGAAATTTTCACAGCCATTGAGGGGCCATGCGGCACAATCTTCACAATCTACAGGCAACACAAAGCCAAAAGACAAGAAAACTAGGAAAAGAAAACAGTAAAACCACTTTAAAAACAGATGTACGGATAAATCCTGAAAGGCACAGCCTCTAGGAATTCAAAACTTCCACACAGGAAGAGAAAGCAGCAGGAACCTCTGAGCTTCAGTCCCTGCGGTTCAGCGGATGGGGTGTTGGCGATGTAGTTATGTTTGGAACTCCAACGATTGGTCAGGATGCTAATGAGAAAACAATCTGAGATCAGGTCCCAGAGCAGCGGAGAGCCAAAACTGGAGGTTATGTGTCAGACAGACCCAAAACAAAAAACTGAGGAGGAAGATCCCAACAACAGTGCTGTGCAGCTGGGGGAGAAGTAGCTGAAATATGTGGGTGGGTGTGCCGGAGACCCAGGTGGCCGGGGCTTCAGATATATACCACTGAGCACCTTTCATGTAAAAGTATTCAATACTGAACATAAGCAGCAGCTGATTTGACACTGCATGAAGTCCTGAGACTGTAAAACCACAGAGCATCAGGTGCCCCAGCACACACACACTGACATTTACTGGTTCTGACTCTGTTTGTAGGGATCGTCAGTAAAGAGCTTCACAGTTGCTGCTTCTGGGTTTCTTAATCTTGTCAATGTTCTTCAGGATCATATCATGGAGAGACACCTGAAGGCAGCAACAAGCAGAAACACAGAGATTAGAGCGGTGCGGGGAAAACTGGAGTCACAGTCAATTTGGCATTAAGAGTTAGAAGTCTGACAAAAAGGAACAATGACAGGTTGTGGTTGGTTCCAGCAGCTACAGCTTTTACCCACAACTTGGTCACTCAGCTGCTGATCAAATGTGAAAGAAGTAAAAATGTTCAAAATACCGATGTCAAATTAAACGGTCTTGGGTACTGTGTCTATGTACAGTAGAATAATAACTCTACATAGACACAGTGTTACTTTCTTTATGTAAAGTCTGAAGACAAAACAAGTGATCAGTCCTCTTATATCAAATCTGTGGGTAACACGGAGATGCTATTAATATATGAAAAGTGGCGGCGGCAGTTCAGTCTTCCCCATGACACGACACCATGGATGTTGGTCAGAAAAGTACAATACAAAATAAAGACACGGTATATTAGTCAGCACAGTTTTATCACATCTAATAACAACAGTGAATGTAGCTGACAGGAAGTGTCAATCTAGAGCCACGAGAGTGTGTTGTGCATGTGAATGACAGTTTCCTCACACAGCTCATTCTGCAAGTCCTGCTTAGAAATAACCAATCGTACGGGTCGGGTCTGGATTTGATCTAGAGTCTGGTACTGAGCTTTGTAAAACTGGACTTTTGCAGTCCACTTGTTTTTGCCTCCTACAAATGCCACAAAGCCTCTAAGAAGTCAGTAAAGACTGACGTTACGCCTGAGCTGTAGTCAGGATGAAATTTGAAAACATTTATTTACATAATTTTTTTTTTTTTTTAAAAGGGAATTTTGCACTAAAAGAAGAAGATAACGAATTGTTTTAATTAACTCTGACAGCTGAAGCCTCATATTAGGTTCAAATAAACATTTCAGGGACTGTACATTTTGTGCCCCATCACTTCCATTAAGAATTCATTAAAGAAACCTTTGAAGGCCAGTGTGAAGCAGTGGAATGATTACAGAGAACAACAACAGTCTCACTGCTTTGATAAAGGATCCTGATGTTCTCAGGTCAGGAAAGTTGGGTCATTCAGTCTTGAAATTCTACATTTCATTCATCACATGTTTATTTTAAAATTAGGTTGATCACTCACATATTGATTCCTGAGCTCTGAGACAATGATCCTCAGGCTGATGTACTCTTTCTCATCAATCTCTGACACCGTCCTTCTGTAGTCCTCCTGCAAAGAGAGGGAACATTGACAGTTACAGTTTGTCCAAACTGGATTCTGCTGTCCACACACACACACGCTACCTACCAAGTGAGGGTACTTGATGATTTTGGAGACGAGATTGGCTCTGGTGATGTAATATCTGGAGATCTGGTTCAAGTAGGACGCCGCCTCTGACTCCACCGTCCTCAGCTCTGCCACCGTCTCTTCCTACAGACACAGACATACTGTGTTGCATGAAGAGGTCATTTCTTTCTATACATAGTTTTATTTCATAATGATATGTGAACATGCAACTTTCATAATCAATAGCATCATAACTTTCAATCCTAAACTGAGACTTAACATGTGGTTACTGTAAACTGTTCTGTGCTGTGGAGAATGTTAGTGCTGCCCCCCAGTGACAAACACAGTAACTGCACTAACCTCCAGTCACACACAAAAAAAAAAGCTGAAAACTAGCTGAGACCTAAAAAGACTAATAACATATAAAGGTTGTGTCCACCAAGTTGCACAGATATTTTTAGTCAAATCGAGAAGGAACATTGTGGAGTTGTAGAGGCAGGACCGCACAAATCCTCCCAAGAATTCCCACTGTGCCGTGCTCTTGTGCCAAAACACATGGATGCAAACCAGCAGCTTGCACTGTTTCTCATGTTGTGACATTTGTGCTGAAAAGTCCACAAAAGGCTCAGATCCTGTAGACATGTAGGACTGTACAGACTACATGGATGGATTTAGTTTATTATTGAATTTCTGAAGATCTGTCTGAGTGCAAATACTTGATGGATGTGTTAAACAACCTGAAGATAGACAGTGTAAGATTACAGTTAACACCACAACAACCTTTGTTTTTAATTAGAACCGTGTTTATACTTCGGTATGAAGCCGGTTTATTAACTTCAGTGATGTGGTGAGTGTAGACCGACCTGTATGGAGACTCCAAAGTTGTTTCCGTCTTCTATCCTTGGAATGAGCAGCTGGATCCACATCTTCACCTGACAGCACACACACACACACACACACGACAAACACATCAGGTAAGTAAAAGTAAGTGAAGTGCAGCAAGACCTGCTGTCAGTCACAGAAACTCAGTTTCCCCACATGAGGACATATAGCACTGATGATGATGCAGAATGTCATCATCAAAACAGTCCAATGACTGAGTTAACAGTCGGTCTGCAGCAAATCTTTACCACCGTCAGCTTGAAACAAAAGCTTGAAACTAAAGGCAAAAAAAAGAATCTTTTCTTTGTTGCAGACCAAGGCCCAAACCCATTTTATGTTCTTTTAGCCCTTCCCCTTGTTTTTAAGTGCCCACTCAATTTTGAGTTGCCCCTCAAAACAGAGTTCCAAGAGGCAGTGGTTGAAACACCCCCCTATGAAATGGGACAACACCTCAAGACCCATATGGGTGAGCTGATGATGACAGTGGTTTGGTAAAGAATCTGTTACAATGTTGTCTTCAGCTGTGATAGTAGCAGGTTTTGTTACAGATGTTTTAGTTGTAACAGCTTTAATGTGAAATAATCCCATGGTTAACAGAATTTTTATGGCCAATTAACAAAGAAAATACAAATGTCTCCAAAAAGAATGCAGAAGCATAACTCCACCTTAAGTTGTAGAAGCAGGATGGAGAATTGAGACTGGGCCCAAATGAACTCAACCACAGAAAAACCATCAGACACTGATGATGTCAGACTGATTTTTAAATTTGTCACGTCAGAGAAAAATCTAAGTAGCTGTTATCTTCTAACATTTTTATAGCTATTAGAGGTTGTGTTTTGTTGTCCCCTCAGTGTAACAGATGAATACTTTGTGTGTGTGACACTTACTGTGTTACACTTCTCAATCAGTGTCCTGATCTCTGGTTTGACTCGTTCTATCAGGTCCACCAGCTTTGCGTTACACTCCATCATCCCGTCTGGCATCACCAGCGTTTCCCCTTGAACCAAACACAGACAGTCCTCACTCTCAGTGAAGAGTAATGTTGCTGTTGCTTTGTGTTCTCAAACTGCACGTAGCAATAGAAGCTCATAAGTGTGCAGGTCCGAGCTTGGCAAAGTCGTAACAATTATGTGTTACAATTCATCAGTGCATCAACTTAAAAGATGAAATGAGTCCATAAAATAAAAGCTAAACTGAATCGAATGAAATCACTGTTAAAACAGAAAATCTAATTTAATTCACAAATATTATCAAAAAAATTTTGAAAATGTAAATCTGTTATAACCTTGATCTGAAGTCGTATTTGACAAAGAGAAAATGAAAATGATCACATTTCAGAAGCTGAAAGCACAAAATGTCATTTTTGCTTGAAAAACAACTGAAGCAATTTGTTTCGGGAATAAAGATATAAACCATGAGCAAAAGTAATAAAGAGATTTACTCACACAAAAAAAGAATCTTTTTAAATCTGTTTTTACCTCGCCAGCTCCCATCTGTGACTCCATCCTTCAGTTTCCTCTTTTTGGTTTTCTGCATCACAAGCACAAGACGCCGTTAAATTCAAAGTGTGGCTCCAAATCACGTCTAAAAAAACACAACTCATCCACTCGTAATGTTTTGAAAGCGACGTATATCTGACGTGTGTGTTATACGTCACGCTGATACCTGTGTAAAATGAACACTGGAGCGTCTTTATGGCGGCTTCTTAAGGTTCAGTGTAAAGAAGCAAAGGTGTCTTAAAGAAGGAATCACCTTCTCACCAAGACAGCAGGGTTGCTGCACAAGCAGCTCCAGCTAATGCATGGACACCTGTCAGAACATACTGTGGACTCACCGTGTCCATGTCATCATGGCTGTCAGTGAAGAGGACTGGGTTTGGAACTTGGAACTTGATCTCTGAATGGATTTCCTTCAGGTCGGACACGTTTAGAATCCTCTCCTGGATGAAGATCACATGGAAACAGAAAATACACTGATAAAGTACTTATTACACAGGCTTTATAAAACATTAGTTCACTGTTTAACATTGGCTGTCTCACACAGTCATGGCTCATGGTGTGTATGGGGGCCTCTCATCGACATATTTTTTGATACTATTTATGGTCTGCATTTTTTCAACAGCAGTTATTTAACATGTTTATGTTCCCACACTAATTTTACCCAAGAGATGTCTGGGAGATGTTTATGATCTCACTCGTATCAGCCTCACTGTTTACTTTACATCAAGTTACTTCTAAAGCCAACCCAACATTTCCTGCTGCTGCTCCTACACACTAATAGGACTCAACTGGGCTTTTATTCTGAAGCATTTTTTACATAGTATTTTTTCATATCATCACATAAATGTGACTCTGGTAAAACATTATTTGGGGATTTGGGATTTTAAAAGCAGGATACAATACTCAACCTCAAACAATCTATGACGGCTCAGTAAAGGTCTACAGTGAAGGCGGCAAACGGTCTCTGATGACAGAGCTGCTAGAAATCACTCTTGATGTTTCTTCTGCCTCGCTGACATTAATGACATATCTGAAATAAACCCTGGTCTATGTCATCACACCTCAGCTGTTTGAAAATGTTTAAACATAAGGAGATACACAAACGAAACATAAATCAATACTTAAAAATGAAAGTTTTTAAAATAAATTAGAAGCACCACCTTGCAGTTGTTCGCCTCCCGCAACCAGTCAAGGTGCAGCTTACGTTTGTGTCTGTCCAGAATCATATTCTAATTATTGTGCCAAATCATCTAATCAGTAGAGGTGGGGAGAAATTTAATCTTAGATGCATCGGAGTGTGGATGTGAAAGCTTATGAATCAACTGGCAAATGTCAAAAATCGAGTTTCTAAATGTTCATTGCCAACATAATGCTGACGAAATGCAAAAGGCTGAGCTGGGAAGTGCAGCGTCCAGACAGTACTCATAATCAAAAAATCCTGTCTAGAAAAAAAGATGCATTAAGATGAATGGATACGTGTAATCACATCGCAGCCCTCTGAATCATAATCAAATGGTCCACCAAGGGGGTCCTGAGGAACTGTGTTCACAAGAATGGAACAGACAGACAGGACGGACTTGAGAGTTTGACCTTTGACCACTAAAATCTCATCAGTTCACACACAAGACCAAGTGGACATTTCTGTGTTCTTTAAATGCTTTCCTCAGATATTGTGTTCATGAGAATGAAACCAACAGACCAGATCAACCAGGCTGACATCTAACGGACTAGAGTACAATATTTCTACATTAAAATGTATAGGACAGGTGACTTACCTTAAGAAAATGATCCAGCTCTATAAGTTTTAGAGGAAAAAAGCTGGTGACCAGGTTTTCAGCCTACAGTAGCAAACAGAGGAAAATGTTTTTGTGATAAAAAATCAGTGTAAACTGATCCCTCCACTGTTAACATAAACCACTCCCTAACCCACAGAAACAATAAAGGAGAAAACGGAACAGGGGGATTCTTAATGAACAGGATGAAGTGTGAGACGCTCACCTCACTGGCGATCTGCTCCCTGAATGTTTCCACCTGCCAACACATGACACAGTTTTCAGATTTGAATTACAGCATTCATACATAGTTATTCTACACAGTCCAGACCACATGCTCGTCATTTGATCTGCTCTTTGCCCCCACTTGAATTAAAAATATGTCGAACTACTTAAAAAAAAAAGTAATGTCGCTCTTTAGGCCGGTGGCCAAACTTGGCAAACTACAACCATGTGGCTTGAGACATGCGCAGTGTCAGTGTCATATCACAGAAGGCCAGTGGAGAGTTAGAGCAGCAGCAGCTCGGTGTGTGTCACCGAGGAGCCGGCGCTCACCTTGGTCTTCAGCTCGCTGTTGAGCTTCAGGAGGGATGACATGGCGTGAAATATCAAAAAACTGCTCCGGTATCCAGCGAAGTGAAACCTTTCTTTCACTGTTGTTCGAGTCACACCGCACACACGGCGCCGGCTCCACAAACTAACAACGTCATCACACGGCGACAGGAAAGCTGAACGGGTGCGTTTGTTTTCCGTTTTTTGTTTTTTGTCCTATGTACATGGACAGAAGCGTCATGACCGTCACCGCCGGATGCCATCGCTCTCCCAGACGAAGCTGTGATAGAAATCAAACAAACCCCTTAGTGTAGACGTTGCGCCTTCACTATTTATTAATTTTTTTTTGCAACTTTTTACAGTTAATCCTCAAACAAACAGTGAAGGAAAAACACAAAATAACTACAACGAACCATTTAAATAGAAAAACTATAAAGTGTTACAGAATATTAATTGCCCACTTTAACACTAATATTTAGCCTGTATGTATTCAATTCATCTTTATTTGTATAGTGTCAAATCATAACAAAGATCATCTCAAGGCACTTTACATAGCAAGGTTAAGACCTTGCAAAATATAAGTATATATACAGAACTATATAGAAAACCCAACAGTCCCACTTGAGCAAGCACTAGGCGAC
>JAUMHL010000029.1:2304151-2317853 GCA_032362345.1 Sandelia bainsii | reverse complement strand
ATTTGTATTTGGAATTTGGGAGTTATGTTGTCAGTAGTTTATAGAATAAAACAAAAAGGTTAATTTTACTCAAACATTTACCTTTAAACAGCAAAATCAGAGAAACTGATAATTTTGCAGTGGTCTCTTAATTTTTTCCAGAGCTGTCTTTTGAGACTTCATAATGCTTCAGGAAGCTGAACTTTTTTCTCTCAAAGTCATTATAGTGTCTCTTTCGTGTCGCCACATTTGGATGAACACAAAGTCAGTGTGACCTTTGGCCATCAAAATCTAATCAGTTCATCATGGAGTCCAAGTTGACAGTTGTGCCAAATTTGAAGGAATTCCCTCTGAGCGTTCCTTAGATATCACACTTACAAGAACTGATACTTGTACTTTACTTGAGTATTTTTATTGTATGTTACTTTTGCTTCCCTACAATTCACAGAAACATATTGTAAATTTTACTCCACTACATTTATTTGGCAGGTTTTTGGTTTTTAATTAATTGAAAAATAAGTTCACTTTGTCATTTTCGATTAGTGTGTGTAGATTATTTGGCACAGATTGTGCTTGTTTTCATTTTAAAATCAATTTACAGTGCAGTAAAATATCTGAATACTTCCCAACATGACTGGATAGGTAATGATATAGACACAAACATCCACATGCCACCATACCATGTCATCCCTGCCAAGAATGTTCTCTTTACACACCTTACATACCTTTGTCCTTTACATTCATGTCCTCACGCTTCCTTTGCTTTGCTTTCTGACACAGAGCAACATAAACACACACACTTCCTGTGTATTAATGCAATTTCTAAACAAACGTGCCTCCAGGTTAACATTGTCTCATCTTGTCCATCTTTACTTTGCATGTGTACATGCCCGCGCCCCCGCCTTCCTCAGACCCTCTCATACTGCAAAGAGCCATGTTGCTCCTTACTCAGCATGTTCACTTAATTAACTGAGTGTGTGTACGGGTGTGCGTGTTTACATGAGCTAATGCACTGTCCCTCTCTGTGAGGACTTGTCTGTGTTTATGAAAACACGTGGGTGTGCACTCGTGACAGGTGGGTATGAAGTGCACATATGTGAGTGGTTGACCGCTTACGGGAACAAACAGCCATGAGCGATCCGTCATTTCCAGTTACAAAGAAAAAGAGGCGAAAGAGGAGAAAGCAGGTTTGTCACAGGCAGGGTTAGAGGAGGAACTACTTGATTAGTACTGTATGCACATAATGTGACTTTAGGTTGCATGTAGCGTGAAAGATGTGAGTGGTTAAATCATACAAAGCTTAGTAGTAGAGCCCTTTGCACCAGGTAATCGCATATTTCAACTTATCTCACTTCTATGTGCTGAACTGTGCAGAAGTTTCCAGCACTGAAGGTAAAGTGAGGATGCTTTCAAAAATAATTATTATTTTTTATTCAAAATAGTGCAAAATGCAGTAAACAGTAAAAAACTAAATCAGGTCAGTATTTACTGTGACAAAGTTTGCCTTTAAAACAGCACCAGCTCCCCTCAGTTCACTCAATCTGGGGATTGAGACAAGTGTGACATGAGCAAGAAGTCATGTCATGATGTCGAAGCATGAGCTCTGGAGACAATCTGGCAACAGGATATGATGAGTAGAGGATGATAAATACAAGGGTTAATGACTGATGACATACAGGTGAAGAGGGTGGGGGGCTAGGCTGTGGGGCTGAGGCAGGTGAAAAGGGAAGGCTGGACAACATAAGGTAAGTAAACTGTGAATGGAAAATCTAACAAAATAAAAAAAAATGATTGAAATCAGTGTGGAGTGAAGTAACTGTGAGATGGAGTGAGTGACAGAGGTTAAAATACTTCATTGCAGACTGGCCAAAAGACATACAGCTCAATTTATGAAATTATCTTTTTTTTTAATTATGCTAGCTTGTAATGCTACTGTTTAATGTTTCCTGTTTACACAGTTGGTGCTTCTCACTGGACAACGCTGCACATGTCTCCTAGTAACAAATTTACACAAGTAAATTTGGACTAATTAAAAAGATTTAAAGATTTTTAGATTTAGAATCAAACTCTCCACAAACTGTTGTGTTTCACTGCTCAAATGCATAGTTTATGTTGTACTGTTTACAGGCCTGTACATACTCAGTGTGTTAATATGAACACAAGGAATGATCACATTAATGTAAGGATGTGTTGGTATTCATGCTGAATACATTGTAGACTAGACACCTTATATCTTTTTATCAACGTACCATTCACAATATGAAACGTCCCTCATAAGCGAAGATAAACAGTGTTGACACTGTCCGTGGTGCTGAAAGTGGATCCTACCTCTTCTCCCTCAGTCCCTGAGGTTTTACTCCTGAGCCTGGTCTGGTTCATTTTCAGCACCATGGTCAGCACCGACACCCATCATGTGTATTCTACTGTATACTGTGCAAAAGTATTATTAAAGCCACAATTTGCAACTTAAGCTAGCGCTAACATGAGAATCAGAATCAATTCACTCTGCTCTGTCCAGCTCTCCTACAGCTCTGCTTCAGGTAGTCCTTATGAAATTACAATAAAAAACTGAAAAACTTACTAATCAAGCAGAAATCATTGAAACTCTCTGATTCATTAGAAGCCTGAGCCTCACAAAAGCAAAATTTTTTGCACTGCTGCCAGAGTCTGTGTTACAGGAGGCTTTGACAGAATCTCTCCATATTCAGATCAATTATGGAACACATTTCTATTACATTTTTTGAAAAATGTTTACTTTAGCTTTAAGCACTATGTATTAAGTACCAAATATTACGTACACCTAGCTAGAATTAACAGAGTAATATTACAGAGGGAGGTGAAGATATGGTCTGTTATAAACACTGACAATCAGTAGAAGAACGCTAGAAAGTCCCAAATGTCAGTAAAAATGTCATAAAAGCATGAGGATCATCACATTTTTTATTTTCCTTCATTATCAAAGTAATCAAGTAAACATTATTAGTACATTCATGGGTAAACTGCGAACAGGAGCTACTAATAGATAATTCAGCATACTTATACGAATTAAAAAAAATATTTATGCATTCATTTCATTTCGTTTTTATTTTATTTTATTTAAAAAGGACATGTCTCCAGACAAGATTTACATTACATATTAGGTAGTAGTTATCACTGGGGTGGGGGAGAGAAAAAAATACTTTTGAAACTTAAATAAAGCTATGTTTACTGATAAGGCTTTTGTACTTTTAATCAAGTAAAACCACTGAACAAATCATATTTGACGGCACTTCTGCACTGTTACACTGTATGTTCTTTACATTGAGAAAAAATATGTTTTTTTCAGTATCAGAGTAACTTGTGAAAGTTGTCTGTACATCCTGGGTACCCTGCAAACAGCAACTGCTAACAGATCATTTGGCAGTTTTTATGATGTCGCTTTGCTAAGAAATACATACATAGCAAGTCCTTAACACGTGAGCAAAAGCCACTCTCTGATTATTAGATTTTTTTAATGATTTATTTATCGTATTATTTTCTCTCATTTTCACACACACCGTTGTGCTTTACATACTTGCAAGGACACTCAATTACATAATGCATTCCCTAAACATCACTAATGCCTAACTCTTGCTCTGACCAAACTAACCAAATCCTAACCTTAAAACCAACAACTCATTATTGCATTTTTCTCTCTCTTCATTCAGTTAATTATAGTATGTCTGCACATGCTGTATAAAGCAATGGTGAGGCTGGGAGGAGGAAAGGGAGAGAGCTTTTCTTTCCTTTTCCTTATTCAACACTACAGCAGTGCCAGCAAAGTGGCTGACTGAATGACAAAGTGTAGAGGGCAGGAGAGGGGGGGAGGCAGAGGAGAGGTAGAAAGGGAGGACGAGATGGAGAGAAAAGCTGCCGTGGGGAGAGGAAGAGAACAGAGATGAGGAGATAGAGAAGTTAGTGAAGAGGAGAGAGAGAGTACGAGGGCCAGAGAGTTCACCTGATCTTCACATGCCATCAAGTGTTCTCATGGAGCAACATGATGAGAGGGAGAAGCAGAGGAGAGTAAATCCCAGTGCGGAGGGGGGTGTGGGGTGACGAGGGGAGGAAGATGAGAGAAGACAGAGGAGAGAGAGAGAGTGGATGAAATGAAAGACAGAAGACAGAGTAAGGTAGAGGTAAAAAATGGAGACTGTCTTCACTGCAGCAAAAAAAATAAAAATACAGTGCAGTGTCAGTGTAAGTGAACAAATATATAAATATATGTTTATGAATTATATCTTTGTGTGTTTTTGGCAGCTAAGAAACCCTGACAATGCATTTTCAGTTTACCCAACTGAGTTTTTAAAGAGTTTTAGGTGCCTGAAGGTCATTGAACTAAGTATTTGCTCTTTCAAAAGGCACAAATATGTATGTTTAACAAGTACAAATCAAACAGCAGACATCTTAACAAAGGTTCATTTTAGTTCAACTTCCATTCTTATTATTACATCAATATTGCTATGAATTATGGGTAATGTTGCAAGAATAGTCTGATGTCTAGCAGCACCTCCAAAGCTCACTAATCAATCTATATCCTATCCTATGTTTAATCCATACACAAACTGAAGTGTAAAAATAACACATTGTTGTTTTACAAGACTCAGAACAGAATCCTCTAAATGAGACACTGGCTACAAGCTGAAACCTTTCATTTCAGCCTGGTAGGCAGAGTTCTTGGTGTAAGACAGAATAAAGGTGGGAATGACACACAACGGCAAACGGGAATCAGAAAGTCCAAACAAGTAAAGCAGGATGTAGGCGAGAAGAAGTGTCTAAAAACAGGCAGACCAGGAACAGGTGGAAAGAACTGCAGGAAAACTATGGCTAAGAAGAGACTAACAGACTATCTCAATGGAAACAAGATGGTGTGTGTGAATAATGGAGGGGTGATTGCTGAATGAGAGGCAGGTGACGTGTCTGTGGGAGACAAGAGCAGGTGATTAGGGAATGGGGAACATGTGTGCAGGTGCAAAGGGGGCAAGGAGACAGAGGACATCTGGTGGTCAGGAGGAGAAATGGCAGGAGACAGACGCGATTACTGGAAATAAAGGAAACAGGAGATGTGTGTTTTTGACTGAGGAGACAGAGACACTGACTTGACAAACAAGAAAACAAATTAGAAAGAGGGCTGAACTGTGTCACTTATGATGCCTATGTCGTAGTAGTAGTTTAAATGTAGTAGTCATAGTCATCTCATCTCTAAATGCTCATCACTTGTGCACGAGAACCGAACTGGTTCCCTGACAGTCGAGAAGCCCCTGTACAGGCCTATTTGGGAACCAATGTGATGGAAATAAAGAAAATAAAGCCAGGAGGAGATAAAGACACCATAAAGGCTCACCTTAAGCTACATGAAGGCACTGCTATTCTCTTTTGAGCATCTTTGTTTCCTTTTTGGAAGTTTGGCCCCATTAAAAATGTGCTGAACTACCTATTAGCAGTTCCTGTTTGCACTGTATCCATTGATGGACAACTCTCACTGGATTAGTTGATAGTGGATACTAAAAACCTGATGACTCCCAGGCAAATTCTGAAGAATCCCTTTTCCCTTATTTTAAACCTCTAGCATCAGAGATAACTTTTCCTCCAGAAAGCCTGGATGTTAATCCAGTGAGCATGAGGCCTTAGAGTTTCTCTGTTAACTGACAGGAGCTATGATTCTAACAAACAGGTCATGTTGGTGTGGAGGTCCTCTCTACAAGCAGAGCTTTCACCCAGATTGTGCGTGAGCTTGGCTGCACGTAGGAGGATTCCACTGACTGTGACCATAGCACCTTGCATTGTGCGTACAGTTCCCGTGATGTCGGAGTCATCTCTCTACAGCAGAGCACATTGCTGCAGACGCTCCTCCACAGACCAACCCAGCACTTTAGCTCGGCACTGGAGAGAGAGAGAGAGAGAGAGAGAGAGAGAGAGAGAGAGGACAAGCAGCGGCGATGATAAGGAGAGGTGGAGAAAAGGAGAGAACACACTGTGTGATAAAAAGAGAGAGAGAATGGGAGAGCACTAATGATCTGATGGTCTGCAGTCTTTTCTCCCCATTCTGTGGAGCTCAGCAAATACTCGTTCTGCTTCTGGCCTCCCCCTCTCTCCCTTTCTCCCTCTCTTTGTCTCCATCTTGCTGGTGGTGGAGGGACTATCTTGGAAAGCTAGAGAGAGAGAGAGAGAAGGGGCAGTGGACGTGAAACACTCTATCATATCCCTCCTGCTCTGCTCTAATTGAGCTAAGTGTTTAAGTAGATTGAAAGACAGTGAGGAGGAAGCGAGTGATGCTGCGAAGAGAGAGAGAGAGAGAGAGCAGATGAGAGCTTTAGTAAAGGAGACTAATTTTCATGCAGGACACTAAACCAAATCTTAAATATAGTGTCAAGGTACTGGAAGTAGTATTTCAATGATTTCAATGTAAATGACATGTATGTTTACTGATGCAGGGACATTTACATGTACTGTGATGGAAATGTGTGTCACCTACAACATAAAAAACTGCAAAACGCAATCAAACTCTTAGAAAGGAAACATTTTATCCAGTTTTAATCAGGTAAAATCAGGTTAAAAGTTCAGAGATGACTGAAATCTGCTACTGAGACTTTTTATTTATTAGTTATTTATAACACCATAAAACCCACAGTCTCTTCTGCAATGTAACTCTCCTGACGTTGTCATCTCTTTACATTTTTTAAAGCATGCGTGTTATTTGTGTACAGTAGATATAGGTCTAATACACAAATTATGACAGAATTACACCCCCCAAAACACCGTGTTTGTCCACAGTAATTGTGGTTTGGGTTAAACAGACCACACTGTTGTTTTGCACTCTGTGCCAGTGCACTACCATGGTGCCTTCAGAAAAAACGTAAAAGTGCATTTCTTTGTCGCTATGTTATTTGTACCATTATTACACAAAAATAACAAACATTGATGACAAACCAAGGAACAGACACAGGAGAAAATTGTAGCCAGGAGGAAAACACAATGGCTAAATGTGTATTTGTTGGATAAAATACACTAAGAAAGCACAAAATGAACTGCAGCCCCTTTGTTTTTATGTAGCGAGGTGCCACGTCAAAATATAGCCACAAATGTTGCTGGAGTTCTGAGTTCACCTCAGTGTGGGATGAAATGTCGTGCTTTAACTATGAGCCAGACCTCTTACTGAATGGGATCAAATCCCTGCAGCCAGGGTTCCACCATCTGGTGGAAAGACTGAAACCAGGGGAGTGGAGCCTGCAACAGCAGCACATTGATGCTCACGTGTGGGCATGATGTGCAGGTGTCCACGCTTTTTGACCAGGCAGTCTGCTGAGATTTCTGCATTTGAACATTTTCAGTAACAAACCAGAACCTTGTTTTGCTTTCTATCTCTCTCTGTTTCTCAGTCCAGTAAAATCTTATTTCTTTGCAGTTTAAGGGTGCAGCAAGTTCAAAGATGCCAGAGCCAGAATAGCAGTTCGCAGGAACTGTTTTCTACTGAATTCATCCCATGAATTCACTCAGTCACTCAATTATTCAGTCATTCAGCGGCAACTCTATTGATTCATAAAGTCCGCATCCCACATACTCTCTCTGTCATACGCATAGTTGCAGACTCTCTCTCTCTCTCTCTCTCTCTATCACACACCTAGGCAGACTCCTCCTTCCTCCCCTCCTCTCACTCAGCCCTGTGACTCCTTACCGGGACGGCATAACAGTAGCCTACAGAGCAGATGCCGGCGGTGGATGGGGAAGAGCAGTAGCCGCAACAGCAGCAGCAGTCGGTCGCACCGACCGAAGCATGCTCCAGCGCAGCCATGACTTGCTCGGCGTCAGATAGCGAGAAGATCGTGATCAACTGCGGCGGGGTCCGACACGAGACCTATCGGAGCACCCTGAAGACGCTGCCGGGGACGCGCTTGTCTTGGCTGACGGAGCCCGACGCATACAGCAACTTCGACTACGACCCCAAGTCCGACGAGTTCTTCTTCGACCGCCACCCGGGCACGTTCGCCTTCATCCTCAACTACTACCGCACCGGTAAGCTCCACTGCCCCAACGATGTGTGCGGACCGCTCTTCGAAGAGGAGCTCGCCTTCTGGGGCATCGATGAGACGGACGTGGAGGCGTGCTGCTGGATGAACTACCGGCAGCACCGTGACGCCGAGGAAGCCCTGGACAGCTTCGAGACCCCCGAGCCGGACGCGCCCGAGGATGACCCCGCGCTCACCGGCGGGGCGGACGGGGACCTGAAGCGGCTCTGCATGCAGGAGGACGGCCGCAGGGCGACGTGGTGGGAGGTGTGGCAGCCCAGGATGTGGGCTCTGTTCGAGGACCCTTATTCCTCCAAATACGCCCGGGTGAGTGTCCGCACAGGTGTTCATTCTGTTCTAGTGCAGTCTTTCACTAGGATCTCTAAATCCTGTGCGCCAACACATCCGCGTTTGGCACTGCGCACTGGCTGAGCGCAAAGCTATTTCTTTATTGTAGTTCACTGCAGTGTTTTTCAAAAAGTATATAAAATGATGAAATAAATAGACAGTTATTCTATATGCCCTTTTACACTGCTTTTTTTCTGTCTCTCTTTATTCCTGTGCACATCACTCTTTTTTACACTGCCATCATTTTTTTCCTTTTACCCTCATCCATCAGCATCCTTGTGGGAAGAATGAACCACTGCTGAAACTTATTCTACAATGTGTGTCCCTCTTTTTTTTTTGCCTCTCAATCCAGTCTCTATGTGTGCCAAATAAGTTCTCCAACACAGTACTGGACAGTTCTTACGTGATTTATTTGGGGATGATACTAGAGGCTCAGTTCTCTCCTCTGTCAGTAAACGATTCTGCAGTCCAATAATCAACTTACCAAGTTGATGAGTGCTTGCTGGCAGGTGATGGCAACATGTGAACTCTTTTGTGCTCTTCCTCCAGCATCCATTGGAACTGCTTGGTCTAAGTTTCAGTCTGCTGGTGAACACACGTCCTTCCAGAATAGACTGCAGCGCAGCACCAGTGAATCAAAATGTCACTGTTAGCCTGTGCTGCTGGTTTGAATTCGCCATGAAATGCTTTACAGCACAGGAATAGCACATTATTCTTTGTGGATCAAACAGGAAGAGGGCACTGTTCTCTCAGCACAAAGAACATGTATCTGTATTCATTCATTAACAGGTCTGATTTTCCACAGAACAGTATCCACAGGAATTGGATGTTTGCACAAAATCAATGTATCAGACTCTCTGCATGTCAAAAATGAAATACTAAC
The DNA here is from genome assembly GCA_032362345.1 of Sandelia bainsii. NCBI lineage: Eukaryota > Metazoa > Chordata > Actinopteri > Anabantiformes > Anabantidae > Sandelia > Sandelia bainsii. Next base: position 2,308,622 of record JAUMHL010000029.1, on the reverse strand, counting down.
TGAGTGAGTAGTTAGGGCAGAGTTGTACAGAGGCTCCACAGCGTAGTATGACATGACACATGGTGTCAGGGATTTACAGGAGGTCAGGGGACACAGACAGATTGACACTGACCATCATTAGCTCATCAGCCACTTTTAGGATGACAGAGATGGTGACGACTTTCAAGAGTCTTGCTGCGCTGAGGCTTCAGCTGGTGCAGAGTTCGACAGATAAAAACAAACACGCGAGAAAATTAAAGTTCCATCGACTGCAAAGAGAAGAGAGGAGGTGTCCGGGAATAGTACAGAGCTGGTTCTTCTTAGCTTAGCTGACGATTCAATCATGAGCCACTTATTTATTTAGTTTTGCTACCACAACAATTGGTATTAGCCCAGGAAACTGTGTCATGTTCCCTCTGGAAAAGAGCAAGTCAGCCAGGTTTTGTGCTTTTTATGCTTATACTAAGTTATCTGTATTAACATAATCATCCAACAAGAATTAATGTGCTCATGTGTTTAGTGCAGTGAACAAATAAAAAGGAGTTGCTCTTAATTCTCATTTTTATGCCTCACAGACGGTGACAGCTGTGGCTGGAGGCTTTGTCCAGCCATCCCATTCCTGTGAATGTGATCTCTTTGGAACGCCTTCAGTGAAAATTCAAATTTGGCACAAACGTCTAGTCGGACTCAAGGATGAACTGATTCGATTTTGGGGGTTGAAGGTCAAGGTCACTGTGACCTCGCGTTATTATCATTCTTGTGAGCGCAGTATCTCAGGAACACGTGAAGGGAATAGGGAATTAGAATATGAGTCTAATACTGTAATGAATGATAACCATCATATAGTTGCAACATGCAGATGCTGTAATATTGTTAAAATATTGTTAAAGGTTTGGTACTGGGTATTTACAAATGTTCTTGAAGCCAGTTTTGTGCCACTTTACTGCCCACAATCAAATTCCACATAGTGATCATTTCTTTTAGGCAGTTTCAGTGTTGTTAGACATGTCACTTCTTTGTATATGGAGAAGACTGGGTTGAATTTATGATTCTATGTTGCTGAATGAATTCATATGATCAATTCTATGAAATTGGAAAAAAAGGAGCTAATGAATTTCTAGGATTCTTCCATCTGCATTGCTAAATATGTCATGCGCCCATGTTTTCTCTCCTCATTCTTTGTGTATTGTGTAAAGTACTGTATTAGTGAAGTCATTCCTTCTGTGTTTTCCCTCTTGATTTTCATCCCTCTCCTCTTCGTTCACGGTCAGTCCTCCACCTCGCACTCCTCTGCTTTATTGTCTCTAAAAATCTATGGCCATTTGTAGAGCCAGGTGCCAGTGCTGCACCGGATCATTGTGTGTTGAGATGGATTTTCTGAGGACTCAGAGACAGCGTATTGACTCAGTCACTCTCTGCGACTGAGGACGGAGACACATATATACACTCATACTGTATGCACATGCAGTACAGTCAGACGTGTGCAGTGAACACAGTATGCACTGAAATTTGAGTGACGCGTCATGTGGACGTGTGTTTTAAGCAAGTTGGTTGGTTGATTCAGCTGGTATGTGAAGATAGAACCAAAAATGGAGACCAAAACAAAGACATACGTACAGTATGTACTATGAACAAACATTAAACAGACAGATGTGCAGCATAATTCAAGCTTATATCTGTAGTGGTCTACAGGAACACCTGCTTACAACTCAAAATGTGTGACCACAGGACTACGCACATGGACCATCTGCATCCAGTCTAGAGGAAATCCAGCCTGTCACTGACCCTACACCTTGTCTACACTGTCAGTATAGTGAAAGCAGCATGTTAGGAGCAGCTGGAGTCGTCCGTCAGTGACATGCTTGAATCGTTTAGCTGCATTTTGACTGTGCTCACAGCCTAGTACACATCAGCATGGCTCCATGCATACTGTAAGTCAGAAGAAAGGAGCCTCACAAAAGCTTGCACTGGTTCACAGTAACTCATAAAGTGAGTCTATGTACAAAACGGTAACTTTAAAATGGCGTTAGATTGCAAAAGACTATCAGAGGAAGGGTACAACCCAAATGTCAGAAAGATGTTGCGCGGAGCTGACTGTTAAAACAACAAGGTGGATTTGAAATTAAAAAAGCACAAATGCAAAAACATGCAGTCTGGAGGCGCACGTGCATCAGATACTTCGTTCATTTATCTCTTGCCTTCCGATTGTAAGAGTTCATGTACTCCAGTTTGAGAATCCCTGTGTCTCATCAATGAGCAACGTTTGCAGGGAAGAAGAACATCTCACCTCATCACAAAGGATGATGTACTCTGTGGTGTTTCAGAGGACAGGCCACAGGTCACAAAATTAAATGTCAGCCAATCGAAGAATTGAAGAACCAAAGATGGGGTGATGGTAAAAAAAACCAAAGAAACAAACAAAAAAAAAGGAAATTACATGTTATGGTTGTGTCATGGTGGGGGTGGGGGGCTGCGTTGCAGCATCAGTATGACAACTGAGGTGACTTTGAAAGTGTTGCAGTCAATAGTTTCGGTGCCAGCTCGGTGACATAGAGTGAGGCTGGAAGTGGTGGAGGAGGAATAGCCAGTGCAGCAGCAGCAGCACTCAGGTGATTTGAGGTGCGGTGGCCAGCTACAGTAGGTGTTACAGAACATCCCTGCCAATCCTCCTCACGCAGGAGAAGGAAATGCAGCGTGTTTGAAGAAAGCAGTTGAAAATGAAAGATTGGATCACTCTGTCCATTAAGTACATGTAACATCTCTGCAGATCTCGGCGTCCTCTTCTTCACTGCTTTACAGCCTGTACATTCCTTCCTCTATTCCTTTTCTCCCCGTCACCACCGCTGACAGCTTGTGCTGCTTTATTACCCCCATTTCAGAGCTGAGTGCCGGATTGCTTATTATCGCTATTCAGCCACCCCCCACCCCCCCATCACCCCAACTCCCTCCACAAATCTCACTCTCTCCATCCCTATCTTCCTCTACTCCCCCCTCCCAATCTTAGCTCTCTGTTTGTGCTATAGCGTAACACCGTAGTAGCTGACTGTGCTCTAGTCTGCTGCAGAGAAGGAGGGAGAGAGACACAGAGAGTAGGGGAGGGGGGATGACAGAGTGGGAGGTGTAGTGTGGGGGAATGAATTCAGAGTAAGAAGCAAGAAGAAGAAGAAGGGGTGCAGGATGAAGGGGGGGGCAATTTCTGCACACCCCCGTTTTCGTTCCCGCTGCCCCTCTTTTTTTTTCTGCTGAGCTGGGCAGGCTGGGATGCTTGTATCCGTTTATCGATCGGGTCGTACGTCTCAGCTTGCCTCATTCAGGTGGATGTCTCAGCTGAATGGTGTTCCTTTGTAAGCAAAACCTTCCCACACATAACATTGCTCCTTTCTCTCTCTCTCTCCTTCATTTCACACAGCGGGGTGTGTGTTGGCAATCCCCAGTCCCTCAAGGAGAGAAACAAATACTGACATAATGGCAAACACACACACACACCTACACTTACACGCACTTACTGTACCGCCACACACCAAGTCCACTGTAGCGCTGCTGATGTCATTTTGACCTCATTTTTAGAGGCTTGGTTGCACATGTGATTTATTTGTGTTTATCAAGATTATAATGTCATAGACTACTGAAATCACTACTATCACTACTGAATCAGGCAGGCAGAAAACGAGCAAATGTTTGTGATGTTAGCATATAGCTATATTTGTAATGATGGGTGAGATGCTGTAATATAAGATAATAGGATCACCAAAAAATCAAAGTTTTACCAACCTAGAGTTTTATGTAGAAACTACGGGAAGTAACAAGCAAGTTAAAATCCATGCCATTCATTTCAGTGAACATAAAATACATTATATACTACATAAGTAGGGACATTTTTATGGTTATTTAAAGCTGCACTAACCAACATTTTTTGTTATCAAATTGATCCCAATATTAATGTCATTAATTTTAAAGGTGACATTCATATTGACAAAACTAATGAGTAACTAATGATGAACTGAATGTCATTTCCCTCAGTGCTACGGGATGTTTTAGTCCCTTTAAGCTTATTGTTTTGGTTTTACAACCCAAACTACCTGTACTTATCTGTACTTATTAACCTTGTTTAATGCAACCGAGAAAGATACAGTTTGTGTCAGGAGTTGTTGTCGAGCGAAACAAAGCTAAAAAAAGAGCGTAAATATTGCACGTTCATGATAATAACATTGCTCTTTGCTCTGCTTGCTAACATTGCCATAGCAACTTTTTGTGATCTTAATCTTAATTAAAACAGCTTAGCATCACTCTGGAAAATGACTTCTGAAAGAGTTAGTTGGAATTTGTTGTAAACCAGGTGGTAGATGGTTGATCTTTAATTAGTGAAACTATATATATATATATATATATATATATACACTACCAGTCAAAAGTTAGGACACACATAGAAATGAGCATGTTTGTGAAAGAAAAGCAGATTTCATAACATCAAATTGATCAGAATGAATGTGTA
>JAUMHL010000029.1:2286292-2304051 GCA_032362345.1 Sandelia bainsii | reverse complement strand
GACATGTATCTTTTCATGAAACACATGGTCATTCCTATGTGTGTCCAAACTTTTGACTGGTAGTGTATATATATATATATATATAAGCCTGTGAATAACTGTAGCCAAGTGTTTCTTTTCCTATGTGGAAAGACTGTGGAGCAGCTTAGGTAGTTTGAAAAAGTAGCCTTTTTCTCTGTAAAAAAAATGATGCAGTGTTAATCTAAGTATAGTGCCATGGAGTATGCTACCAGCCACAACAAAGTTCAAAGTAATATTGTTTAGTAGTTTCATGTTAACTTACGGTAATAAATAGCTGAAACAGCTAAATTAATTGAATAAAGGAAAAAGAAAGAACCTAAAGTTATCCATAATTGGTTAAAATAGTTAGCTTAAACTAGCTAAAACAGTTTTCTAGAAGTAATTTGTAAACTGTTACAACACAGTTAGCTTATAGTAATTACTTGAAATGGTTAAAACTAGCTGAAACATGCAGCTAGAAAGCTGGAAATAACCAGTTATATGCTTAAAGAATTGGTTGAACAGCTGAAATAGTTAATTAAAAGTAACCTAACACACAGACATGATATTGTTATTCATATTTTTTAACATTCATTTATGTTGAAAAAAAAAGAAGGTACATGCCCCGAAATGTTGAACTGTCCTTTTAAGAGCTAAGGCGAGACAGGTGGTCAGTGGGTGGAAATTGGCCCCATTTATTAACTAATTCACCCAAAAGCAGTGACTTAGCCAGTGTTATTTATGGAGCAGGTACACTGCTTCCAACCTTCAGTATGGTGCAGGGCACTAGATGGTAACGTCACTGCAGGATCTCAGTACCTCTGCAGCAAAACAATGACAACCAGGAGATGATATTTCACACACACGCATACACTTTAGAGTTTCTCAAAATCTCATTCCTCTTTTTTTCATCTTATTCTCTTTTGACATTTTTCTGTGTTTTTTCTCCTGTTTAGTCCTGCTCTCTCTCCCTTTCCCTTTCTGCTGGTTTTTGTTGCGCTACAGGCATTATATCCACCAGGGTCCCCCTTCCCCCTCTGTGCTTTTCAGGATAATGCTGCGACAGAGCTTTCTTCCTCTGCGTGTTACCCATTGCAGGAGAGAGAGACAGAGAGGTTGAGAGAGAGAGAGAGAGAGAAGGGTCAGTGTAAGAAGAGAGGGTGCAGAGAGAGAAAGAAATGAAACGTTTAACCTCTGACTGATCTCCACCGTCCTCTTGCCTTGCGGATAATTTTTCAATAAGTTGATTAATCTAACGATTAATATATTTTGCCATTGTGGGGTGCGGGGGGGTGGGAGAGTGGGGGGTCATATTTAAAGTGCACCCTTTTGGGCTCAGACTGTTTCTGAGACATGGGTACAGTACACTCTGTACTGTCCCTGAACGCACCAAACATGCAGCGATGAGAGGCTGCTAATGCTAATGCTAACATGACTAGTGCATGTGATTGTAACCATAAATGCGCTGGTATTTATCTGCAAAAGGTTCCTTCCACTGGCGTACAACAAGACGATAATGGGAATCAATCATGTCTAGTGAAATATAATAGTACTCACATATTTAGTGAGTATCTGAAGCAGGACGACGGTGAATGCATGAAATAAACTACAGTGTGTGTTCTCTGCAATGAAGGTACACATCACTCAGTGCAATAGTGTCACACATTAATGTGTTTTTCAGTGTGTTTTTAATGGATGTGTATGGCAAAGAGGAATCTGATCATTAGGCTTTGATACACACCCCCTGCACTTATTACAACCTCAATTCCAAAAAAGAAAACGCTGTGTAAAATTAAAAACAATATGCAATGATTTACAAATTCCATAAACTCACAATAGAACATTGAAAACATCAAACATTTAAACTGAGAAAATGTACCATTTGAAGAAAAAAGTAAGGATTAACACTAACCTTAACACTTTAGAATTGGTTACATTATTAGAGCAGCGGAAAAACACTAGAAACAACTGCACACACTGAGCAAATCACAGTGAAAGCGGATTCAGACATTTGCTCCTTTTCCTTTTCATTTTCTTGTCTGCAGTGCATGTTTCAGTCCACGTATCACTTAAGATGATGTGTTTTTTAATAGTGACAAACTGTACAGTGTGGTTGGAAAATGCTTTCCTCAAGCTTGCAGAATATAGCTAGAAATAGAAGGACTGATAAATATAAGAACTGGATACGTTAGCATTTTAAAATGAGTCACTGTAATTGTAAGTTTTAAAAAAATCAAGTCAACCCAATAACTATTAAATGGCCTAATTTGGTAGCCCCTAAGGGTCATGGTGGTAAATTTCCTTCTGATCTACTTTTACCTCGCAATTTGCCTCCTATCACATAGAAACTGGTTTAATTCAGTTTGATCCATACACAGTTGTCATCCAGTCCACTTAGTATAAGTACAGGCTAATACCAGTTTAGGAAACATTGTTAGCCTGTGGTTAATTAGCTCTGCAGTCTATCCAGCTATGGTGATACTGACTTAACTGTGGAGCAGCCACAGCTGAGGGTAAAACCACTCACCACACAGCTACATAGGCTTTATTTAATTTGAATCATTATTATCATTGTTTTAAACCATGAAGTATCAGTTTTAAAAATCCATTGTGTTGTAATTCATCAAAATACCCAGTCAATGTTTTTCATTCTGCATGGTGGTGTTTGATACCCTTCAGGTTTAGGACGTTTACCGTCCTCGCAGTGCATGAATAGTGTCAGTGTGCTGAGCCGCTGATCTGCCCGCTGCTGAGAGCGCTGATATGGGGGTGTAGATTTCCGCTATCAGAGCTGTCCTATGAAAAATGAAATGCTTTACATGTGCTTGTTTGTTCCCCTGTGGTGCTCTACGGCGCTGAAGTGGCTAATTTGGGCCGCTGGCACCAAGCATAGTGACACTGAAACTGAAGCAGAGCTGGAGGTGAAGAGGTGCTGAATCAACTGCCGCAACGCAATTTTAATTTGTTTTGCAGGCAATTGTTTGTTGGCACTTTGAGATGATGAAGCAGCTTCTGAAGCAGTGCTGAAGTAGTGTCCGGATAGCAATTTTCCTTTAGGTTTGGAATAAATTGTAAGTTAAATTAGCTTAGTTTTCAGCTGATTTTCAAGAAGAAGGATGAACTGTCATCATCCTACCTGACTGACTCAAACTGTGTCGATTTGAATCGTGTCATGTTGAGATCACCGTGGCGACATCCTCTGGGACCCCAACCCTCTGGGTTAATTATGAATATTAAGGTGGCACCACTACAAATGAATTAGTTCTACTTTACTGTATTTTTTTACTGTTGTTAAGATACTGCCAATGAAACTCCTGCACAGACATTTCACATTAAAAGCAGAGCCACTGCCCTGCCCTGGTAGGGTAGGGATAGTTGGCAAACAAGCAGAGCTGTGGCTCTTAAGAACAAGGGGGGGGCACCACCTGCACAGAGCCTCTCAATGAGCATAATACTTCCCCTTTATGGGGGATTCACACCCAGTTTTCTGTGGGAAATATTAAACGTATAACACCAAAGTTCCCATTTCGAGTCCATTGTATTTGCTCTCTATTTTTCGGTGGAGTCTGTTTTTAGAAAATACTTGGGAAACTCTTAAATGTTGCTTTCTTAAACCTAAAACAATGAAAGTGCATAACTTGGAATAAGAAAGCAGTGTGGCAAACCTCTGATTTACTGCCAGGTGGAACTTAAACCATCGCAAATGGCTGTTTTCATAACAGCTAAAAAGGCAAAATCCCAGAAATTCACACTAATGCGCACATGCATGTAACAGTCAAAGCCATACTTATGTACTGTATCGACTCACAAACACACACTGTGGTCATCGTGACTTTATTTATTCTTGACAAACATGATATTTGAAGAGCTTCCTCTGGGGAGGTATTGATCTGAGGAAACCTCTTATAGTTGTACGACCAAATCACTTTACTACAGCGCCTGTGGCCATACTCATCATATCACAGATTTACAAGGCCTATAGATAGGGCACATCCCACTCCGATCCTCAGTCATTCTCTGGGCGCTAATAAAAGGCGCAGATAAAAGCATTTTGTTAATAGTAAATGACAGATTGTTACAAAGGCTTTTAACAGAAAGACACAAGAAACTCATTCCAGATACAGAAAGTAGTTCAGACATTTGTATTGTGTCCAGAATCACTGGAAGAACTTTTTATGGATGTAACTGTATGATTTTTATTATGGGGAATTGGGCAAATGCAGAAGTGCCACAATAAGATCTTTACACTGGCTACAGGAAGGTGTAACCTCACACTCACTCACTCGCTTTGAATTCTCCTCTTTAAGAAGCCAAAAATTCATCACAAGATCCCTTTTTCCATCCCTCCTCCCCTACTCATTTCTCCCCCTCTAAATATAGCCTACTTTCACACTGTCATTTTGTTACACACACAAACACCTTGTCCCCCCAGTGGCAGGCAGCGTTACATGCTCGTGGAGAGCATGGTGCTGGTGCAGTCTCTCTCTCTCTCTCTCTCTCTCTCTCACACACACACGCACACCAACATTCCATGAGAATGAACACCTTGCAGCAGTGTTCATGATGGCACTCTTGGGGGGGGGGGGCAGTGCTGTAGCAAACAGCAGGCGTACAGGAGCTGAACAAAATTAAAATTTAGTTTAAAACACTGTTTGATTAAAAACTGTGATGTTGAGGACAGTCGCCATCCAAGGCACTACTACTTGGGGATACATTGTCTTGTGGCCAGGAGGAGCCAGGGATTGAACCATCAACCCTGCAGTTTGTGGACAAACCACTCTAAAGATGATGGTTTGAAGAATGGGTTGAAACACTAATAGATTTGAAGTAATGAAACCTAAGTGAAACAAAATAAATATAGGTGATATGTTCCCCCCAGCTGAATGATTAGGACATTTTTATTAAAGCTATACTACCTGTAAACTGAGAGAAATATTCAAAGGCTTTGGAAATATTGGGAACTCTACTAGAATTTAAAATTAGGTTTCATTTCTTGGTATTTGCTCTCTATTTTTCGGTGGAGTCTGTTTTTAGAAAATACAACGACTTAAAGATATATTTTATCTTAAAATTGGGAGAAACACATAATCTCCTGCCTCTTTGAAGTTTTCCTGGGGGTATCAATGGCCAAATATCACAAAAGTGGAGGTACAGTACCTGTTAGTGGTTCTGCCAACCCCACTAGTTCTGTAGCACGTTTTTGTGGATCTTTGTGGTCTGTATATGTCCATATGTGGAATAAGTTTGGGAGTTTTCCAGCTTCTGTTTTTTTGTTTGTTCTAGGATTCTGCCATTAATCACATACCAGTTTGTATCTGAGATGATAAATGTAAAGAGAATGATTAGGACATTTTTATTAAAGCTATACTACCTGTAAACTGAGAGAAATATTCAAAGGCTTTGGAAATATTGGGAAATATTGGGAACTAGAATTTAAAATTAGGGTTCATTTCTTTGAACAATTTTTGGCTGCACAAAATATGTCAGCAGTAACTGGTCCACTGTGATCAGCCAAGGTTTGTGACATCAAGGTTAAAGACAGCTATACTAGGGGAACTGTTCTTTTTTTAACCAAGCCACAGGGATCAAGGGAATAATAACTCCAGTCTGTCCACCACTTTGGTCTCCATTTAAATATTTGAAACTTTTTCATAACTTGCTATTGTAGAGGTATGTTCAGACGGTGTCCTGATGATAAATCTTTTTGATCATCAGGTCAAATTTTCATGCAATAATTTGGTTTATGAGTTGTATGATGGGTGTAATGCTGTTAGCAATGTTAGCTACTAACACGCCAAACTAATATGGCTAATGATGGGTAAAATTAAATTAAATTATTATTATTATTAGCATAAATTAGTATGATTTTACTTAATAACAAAATATAGAGTGTAAATGTATGAATAATACATTGTCCATGAGCTGCATAGCCAGTCAGCATATTGCATGTCAATGAATGAATGAATCAATCACATAATCAAAAGCAGTGCTAGCTATTTGAGTTTGTAGTGAAAGGAAATAATCAAAAAGTAGGTTGAAACTGCAAATTTACCAGTGTCAGATGAAATTGTTTTGATCAGACATCAGTAAACACAACTTGTCGTTGTGAGCATGTTAGCATGCTAACGTTAGCACTTATCTCAAAACACCACTGTGACTAAGCACAGTCTCACAGATGATGGCGTGTCTGCAAGCCAAAGCAATAAACAGAACAAATGAGCTTTAGTGCAGGGGACATACTACTGTCCTCCCTGGTTTTATAGTGAGGACTAATGAAAACCGCCTGCAGGGAAATCCAGTGACACTTCATCAATTTGGCACCATAGACATAATGACTGTTCAGATGGTAACACCAACAATGTTTGTCAATACGATTAAGCCACTGTAGGACTATCTTAGCTGGACACCGTGACTTCCTGGAGTCTGGCAGCCACTGGATCTTGATGGTGCTGACGGCGAAGAGAATTGACATTATGCTAGAACCAGTTGTATGCACAGATTAGTTCTTAAGTGGCACATGAGAGATTCAAGAGAATATGTAGCATTTATCTCATGTCTCATACTTAGGTATGTATGAAATTCACAAGAGATCCAGACCCTGCATAGACTGACTTCCTTTACAGGCATCTGTTGAAATAGCACCTTAATGGCAGCTGTAAGTCATCTCGTTAAATATGGGGGAAATAGTGCTTCTGTGGCAGCAGCCGCCTTGAAATAGCACCATAATGGCGGCTAGTGTACTAAACCTTCCTCACACAGATGGTAGCAAGGGTGAGGCACAACAATTACATAGTTAGGTTCAGTAAAAAGATTGTAGTTTGGGTTAAAATAAGTACCTCCTTAATGTTAAAGGAAGTGTGTTGTGGAACAGCTCCTGGATTTTGTGACCCAAAATTTTTGTTCTCACTTTAAATACGATGTAGCCTAATTCTCTCTGTTGCTCGTGCCATAATTACTACTACAAATGCCTAACTACAGTACATTATACTAATGTTGGTCGTGATAGCACGTTGGCATACGACTGTATTTTATAGGAGGTTAGTCTTGAAGTCAGATAAATTTAGGAAACGAATAAAAAAAGGTTCTTGCATAACGCTCAATGTGCTGTTTTTACATCATGTTTTTTGTATGGATTAAACAAATGAGATATAGCATGCTATTTGGTGAGCTATAGAGGTGTGGGTAGGTGAATTTTCTGCCTATTGGACAGAACCAGACCAGTTATTTCCTCTCTGCTTTCATGCTAAGCTTGCAACAGTGGCCTGCTGAAGTTCCTGTAAAACTACTTTATATGTTGCAGTGGAACAATAACCAAAAGGAAGATGCTGAAGAAAACAAAATAACGAGTAACTACTCATCTGAAAAAAAGAGGTGTTGTTTATGGATGCTGCTGTGTTACCTCTAAAAAAGTGTAGATCTACATGGGAATAATCAATAGTCTGAATATTTGTTCTCCAATCAAAAACTGATCATCTCTTCCACACAAAAAGAAAAAGATGACTATATGGGGGGTAGGCGACTGAAGAAAGGAGGAAAGAGAAAAAGATCAATTTTAGTCCACTTTATCTCCTGTCTTTTAACATTACTGCTGAGTCTGAGGTTTCTCTCTTGCGCACACACACATACACACACACACAAATATATTTCAGCATGATAGCCAAGTGGAAACATTACGGGAACATCACAGGATATAAAGAGAGAAAGAAAAAGGTAAGGGAATAAATCAGGGGAATGGAGATTGCTTTCCTTTGCAGAATTCCCAGTTGATACTTATGCCTCCTTCATCCTTTCATACAAATACCCCCCTCTTCCATTTACCTCCTTCTCTCATCCCTTAGTCCTCTTCATATTCATCTACTCATCCTCCAGCCTTCTCTCCTCTGTCTTTCTGTCCTTTTCAAAGCGGTGTGCTGCACCATGACACTCTCGCCTCTCTGAAAATCTCCTTTTGTTCACACACATACACATGAAATTAATCCATAAAGAGTGTGACGTGAGAGACTTGAAAGCAGCGAACATACAGGAATAAGACTTTGTGGAAATCTTCGTATTATTGATGCAGAGCGTAAGGGCCGACAAAGCGGTTTATGTCATGACTGTGTGTGTGTGTTCATGTCTTTTTATGGTCGCGTGGATAAATTTAACAGTAATAATAATGACAGTCTTTATTCATCCCTTTGGGGAAATTGTTGTTGGACAGCTGCCAGATAGTACATGTACAGCGCTACTACAGGATTTAGGTGTGTTGTCCAAGGACATCTCAACATGTAGCCAGGAGGAACCAGTCAAACCACTGACCCCTGAGTTCTTAGATGACTGCTCTACCAATTGAGCTACTGCCTTGACCTTGATATCATTGTTGTGAGGACCTTTTAGCTGGTCCCACACCTTCAAAGAGCTATATAGTAATAGCGCTGGGTCTTAGGCTTAGAATTATGTTTAGGTTAGGTTAGGGTATAGGTTGGGGTAAGGGAAAACAATCCAAAATGCTACAGCTAGTCTTTTATCAGTCTTTTTGAGAAGGTCAAAGCAAGAAGAACTGATAACAATTTCCATATGTTAAACATGACGAAGGAGCTTAAATGATGATACATTAGCATTTAGCTCAAAGCACTGTAATGTCTAAGTATCCTGACAGAACTGTAGACTCTAGCCTTGTCCTGATGATGACAGTCAACAAACGAGACACTGACTATAACATGAAAATGCTGACTTTCTGTTAAGCATATTTTATGGTGTTCATATCCATACACCCTGAACAGTGTAGGACGCGTTGTCCTTTTATTTAGTACATTACAGCAGGACAATCGTCCTAAATTTACTGACAGGGACATTTTCTCCTTACCTCAGTGCAACTTTAGCTTCTGAATGTCAGGCTGATGACCCCCATAGTGACTTTAGCTCATTAGAAGTTCAAATTATTTGTCTGTCCCTTGGTAAGGAGCCTTTTTTATTGACCCTTAAGTCCTGCAGGGGTTGAAATAAGGTACCTTTTGTTCAGAGGAGGATGCAGCAAAAGCAAGGACCATTTTTGCAAGGACAAATGTGAGCAGCATTGTGGACCACTGCAGAGATCTGGGAGAACAGGAGAATTAAGCAGAAAAAGTGCACTGCTGTCTGTTTGTCTGCCTCACCTCAGTGAGCTTTGTGGGTGAAGGTGTGTGTGTGTGTGTGTGTATCCTAGGAGCTGGGGAGACAGAAGCCAAGATGGAACAGCAATAGTAAGCATGCCTGAGTGAAAGAAATAGAGAAACAGTATGTAGTCATAAGACTGTCAAAGGAATTTTATACGGTGCTTATAATTGCCTGACTCATGTAAACTGCCTGCTGCTATAAGAACAGAAGACTTAATGGAACAGCTGTGTACTTAATGTTGTAACCATAAAGTCAGTGTAACATTTTGATGTTTTAGGTTATGATTATTTTGTAACAAAATGATGTGTGCACTTACAACTGACTCATAATCTGCTTGTAAGTGTGCGTACTGTTTTTCTTTCCTTCTTTCTTTCTTACTTTCTTCCATCCCTCTGCTGATTCCATTATCCTGCTCTCATTCTTGTCGTCCCTAAGGTCTCATGCTGTTCTTAAATCACTCAAGGGGCTCATAGCCGAGTGTGTGAAGACACGCACACACACACACAGACTCAGAAATACATGAGTGTACGCATCTCCTTCTAACACTATACCCTATTTTTGATTCATACAGTCATGTAGCCTAAATGTGGATTTGACACAGACAAAGAATGAAACATAGACAGGAAGAAAAAGGAAAAAACAGATTATGGAAGGAAGGCTACAAAAAAGAAGTGAAGAAAGAAAGAACATTAATAAAGAAAGAAAATGGAAAAAATAGTAAAAGTAAGAAAAGAAACAATAAGGCAAAAATGGAGGAAGGGAGCATGCAACCAGACCAAGTAAAATACAGGAAGCCAGCTAGTTAATGTACCTCGAGGCATTTCTTTACATTAGTGTATGGTGCAGTTGTAAAGTACTCCGTCAGAAAGGCTGGTCCAGAAAAATTGTGAACACAAAAAGCACTGCAGTTCCTCTTTCCTCTTCTCTCACTAATGCAAATCACTTGTGTCATCCAGAAACCTCGGAGCAGTTTGCTTTTTAATGCCACTGACATTTGTAGAGAATGGCTTTCTGACCACGAGGTCAAACCAAACTGCTACCCTTACCTACATTATTTACCTTCTGCCTAATGTGAGTTATTTTTTGTGTGTATTTCCAGATAGGAAAATACATCTTTCTTTATGGTTTTTGACCATCTCCCACATATCTTTGGAGAATGTTTTGTACATCAGACTGTTTGATCACATGCAATATTTTAGATGCTTGTTTTTGCTGCAAAAAACCTTTACCAATCAGGGTCTAAAGTTAGTCGCAGCTGTAGCTCCTGGACCCAGGAAAAGAGTGCAGTTCATTTTCCAGTTGCTTCTATTGAGGTGAAGTTTGCAGTGCTGCACTTTGCTTGGTGGTCAAGTCAAGTTCCTGTAACTATTTGTTGAAAAGTTTTATTAAGGGGTTCTATGCTTCAAGCAAAGTTCCTGTCGGATTGTGTAACAGCCTGAAACCACACGTACCAGACACTAGGACTGATCTCAAGTTTTTGACATTTAACACACAGCCACATTCAGGTAGATTCATATTAAGCAGATAAATAGAAGGAAAGGTAGAGGTTAAGCATGTGGAGATGGTGAAAAAGACTGAGTGATGAGATCAAGGGGAAGATGTGAATACACAACCGACCAAGACTATTCCTTGATGTGCCTTGGTGTGGCTGATGAAATACAGGAGTAATCATCATATTGCAGGTGCTCTGCAGAAGAAAATATTTCAGCCCTGAAAAAGTCAACTTGTTCAAATGTCCTGTCGGAATAAAATACTGCAAGCTGTAAGGGAAACAAAAACATACATGTACATGATGAAAATAAAGAACGCTTCTTCCCAGTGAGAAAATTATTTAGGTAATTCCTATTTTAGTTTATTAATGACCACCTTGAAATCTTTTTATATCACAGCTAGAGCCTGACTGATAAGGATTTAGATGCTGACATTGACATTTAAACACTTTGATAAAAAAAAATCTTTCCCAGATTGTAAGTTGGTTTCATTCCTTTGTGAAAGACTATATAGGTAAAGAACTACTTAAAGTATAACCATGGTCATAGTGAACTACTTTAGGCAAGATCATAGTCATGGTAAGGAACTGCTTTAGGTACAGATTGTGGTCATGGTAAAGACGTACTTTAAGTAAGATCGTGGTCAGGGTAAAGACAATGGGACTACGTAAAGCAGAAAATTACATTAGGTCATGATTAAAAGAAATCAATATTGACTCTTTGTAGGTGGTATTAACACTGGTCTTGACTGTCAAAGTAAGATCAAGCTTGAAGTCCAACCAATAAGCCTTATCTCTTCCCTAGTAGATTTTTGGGCCTTGTCAACATAAACTAATGCTGTTATTTGTTTCTGGGAAAGACAGCCTCAGTTTACAGATAGGTAAACAGTACAACTGTGATGTTCACATCAGAAATGTGTGCTTGTACATATGCTACTGTCCATCAAAGTTCCATGCCTGATGACACTGTTGCACCAAAAGTTGAGCCAGGGTAAACATACTGTAGAAGGGTTTTATGCCTAGGTAAAGAACCAATTTAAGATTCAAGATTCAAAACACTTGTTGATTGTTTAGGTACAGACTGTGGATGTAGTAAAGAACTTCTTTACTTAAGGTATAGAACTACTTTATGCAAAGTCGTGGTTATGGCATAGTAAAAATACTTTAGGTAAACATTTAGGTCAGGGTAAAGACTTGGTGATGGTAACAAATTTCTTTAGGAAATGATCATGGGTGGGGTAAACAACTACTTAAGGTTATTCGTAAAAGCAGTTAACATTGACTATTGGTAATAGGTATGAACAGTTTCGAGTGTCATATGTCAAGTTCTTTGTACATCTAACCATTAACCCTGACCTCTTCATTGGTACTGTAGGTTTTGTAGTGCTACTTAAGCAATAGCTTCTGTGAAAAAACCTTTGAACAACCAAAATAGGTCCTTGTCAACATACATCCAATATTGTTATGTCTTTCTTGAGAGAACTGTCTTAGTTTACTGCATAACTGAGTCTGCTCTCAGCTGCTTGTCCATTCAACCTAGGAACACAACCAGCTGCATGGTCTCTGGGGCTCTGCTCATTCTGAGGATGTGTGTGTGGGTCACTGGGTTGGTGGATGAGCTACATCTGCAGTTTTGTACTGCACCTGTGCCAGTTTGCTGTTTGTTGTTGTGGACCTTTCAGACTAAAGGAAAACAGTGAGATTCTTCAATATTTAGTCTCTGTATTGTAATAATTTCACAGGTGCATTGAGACACTATACTGTATATTTGTGCAGAAATCTGCAGAGATCTCACTTATCTCATTGCCCGGTCATCAGCAATTCAACAGCTTCTGTTTTTCACAGGAACACGAATGCCCACACTGATATTCCGCACACACAAACACATACAGTACATGGGAAGACAGGAGATCAATACATGGCCTTAGCAGATTGCCCTGCTCAGCTGATGACCTCATCTAACCAGCCAGTTAAAAAACATCAATACATGGCAGGCAGGCGGGCCCAAATTGTCAGTCATTTTAGCGAACAGTAGAATGCTTCACTAAGTGTCTGTAATCTGTAATGCTGTGGTGATTCTCTCTTAAAAGGTAATACTACATATGAAATACTGCAGTGTAAGGACTACTTAGATGAACATATAAAGCACAATCCCAAGTAATGTTGAAAAGGTGCCACAAACATTTCAGCACAGTGCAGTTACATACAGTACAGTATATATGGACATTTGAAACAAAACAAAATGAGAGGGCATAAATTAACCACATTGTGGAGTAGTGGTGAAGTCATCAGATACAGGGATAAATGGTGGAAGTTTGTTTGCAGTTATCATTGTTATTCTGTTCTTGTCTGTATCATGGCTGCCACATTAAAAGGAAGACTCTGACAGTACCCCTACTGGCCTGTTCTATCCCCCAGGTACTTTCTGGCAACAGCTACTTTTGGCCCGCACTCTGTTCTTTGGCAGCCTGGGGCACTATTTGGCAGAGATCTGTTGTTCCTACTTAGTGTATCGAAGCTACCTCTGCACCGAGCGGAGCACTGCAGCAATCTGTGGCCTGCAGCAGCGCTACTGCAGAGTAGGAAGGAGAAGGAGGGAGAAAACCATTCACACATGGCTTTTATTTTTCAGGTCTCTCTGTGGGATCTCATTCCTTTTTTAGTATTCTCAAGTTTTTGCTATGTTACTTGATTAGGAGTACTTACTGTTCTTCTGCCTCTGATTGCTGTTCTTAAAATGTACCTTTTGTCTGTCTTACAAATGCACATACCAGATATCTATTTTTGACTTATTAAAAAAAGTAGCCCCAATCTAGAAGCACTCGCACACACACTTACTGGGCAGCAGACTTTACAGTGTAACTTGAGGCTGTTTCAGTACTGTAGCCAGCATACGGATGGGTGGCTCTCTCAGCGGCTGAGCCCTGTCGCTTTGTGACAGCACCCCTCCTCCTCCACCTCCTGCATTCCTGTCTCATTGTTCTACCTTGGGTATTCGTTGGCCCATGTCATTATAGCGCAGTAGGGAACTCCAGGCATTACATTAGCTTGTAACTTGTCTGCTGTCCCTCCACCCTCTCATTCTGCCCAAGCTTTTCAAGCACAAACGCCCTTGCTTAGCAGATTAAATTAGCCAAGAAAAGATGTCTTTTTCACCCTCAATGAGCTGCGCCAGCAACTAGTTCTTCTCTTAGCGTACATCACAGGAAACAACATCCAAACTCAGTCTGAATGTATTTATGACTTGAGGAGATGAGTTGTGATTGATGGGATTTAATCTATTGATCTATAATGAAAAGATATCAAGGCTCTTGTTTTTCATCCCTTCATCCCATCGATCTTTGCTGATTCAGTGTGGTCCAGCTTTGCTTATGCATGCGTCTGGTGGAGGCCGGACAGCAATTACTATCAGAATGCTTAAGGCCGAAGCTGGTTGGCTACAGTAGCTCTGTCTATATGTCTGAGGAGGGAGGAAGGAGGAGAGAGTCATTAAATAAAATAAAAAGGACAGGGATAGGGTTGGCTTTAGCCAGTAAACCTACCCAAGAATATTTCTTTGATGTACAATATCTAATATATATTATGCATGTAATGGCAGGTGATCTGCTGCGGCAACCCTGAAAGGGACCAGCCGAAAGAAACTCACTTTTTATGTAACATAACCTCACATGTGTACAGTAGAGGTTGCATCTGTTAATTTAGAGCTTACACAGCACAAAAGTGACTCAGTATCCTTAATCTTTAAAAATTATTGGGAAATAGATGTGTTAGATAGAATTATACAATATAAAACACTGTTACAATTTGCAGTCACCCTTTCTGGTTGTATTAAAGGGGTAGTTTAACATTTTGAGAATTATGCTTTGTTGTCAATATCGAGATAAGATGATGGATATCAGTGTCATATGCAGTGGCTTTTGGGGGTGCCCTATTTTTCGATGTGCACCACAACTTCCCAAGTCACAAGTCACGTGCACATGCATACATATACATGCACAATAACAGTGTTACTGCAAAAAATATTCTACTATTACTACTGCAGGTAGTTAATACTGTGTTCATAGCCTAAGTAGAGCAAACAATACACAAAATCAAGCACAGGAGGGTCACAGGTAACACGTTTCTGCTTCTCCTACGCAGCCTTTCAAGGACAACACCTCATTTGAACAAAAAAGCTGAGCATTATTTAGCTAACTTGTTGTTAGCTAACTTGTTTTTAACCAAAGGAAAATAAAACAGCGGCCTACAGCTTGCAGCTCCCTCTCTCTCGTTCTGTCCCTGTCTGTTACTCTCTTGTTCACTGTCCCTTTGTCCCTATCATGATGTTCTATATTTTGTCGGTGGATTGCAGCAAAATAATAAACAAGAAAGGAAAATTAAATTAGGGCCAAAGGTTCAGTTTACTAATTGGCCTCTGCTCAGGTGGCACACAACAAACAGCACTGTCCATGGTGCTGAAACAATAGCTCTTATATTAAGTCAGTTTCATTAAAACAGAAAGGATCAGTTGAATCTTAGTTTAGAAACAGACTCATATCACAAAATCATAAAAATACTCTAATGGTAAATAGGACTAGAGCCAGCTCGCAATTCATTCCCACATTCTGCCTTTGCTGTTTTTCCTGTAAACCAGGATGTTGAGGGTCGGTGCCAGGCCTTAATCCATGATGAAGCAAAAGCCAGAGGGTAAAATTGCACCACAGTCTATTCAAGCTTCAAGAGAAGCAAGAAGAGGCTTTGTTCAGCAGGAATAGACACAGAATTGTGTTAATTAGTGGTGGGCGAATAAACACACAACATTGCCATATTTATACTATTCTTTTGTTTATTTCAGGAGCCTTAACATATGGGAGATAAAATATAACCTGTAAAACAAAGGTTTTTTAGAGCTGCCTCTAAACATCTTTCAAGGAAGTCCTTTTCAGATGATGAGCTCCTCTTAGCTCCCTTGTAATTTGTACGTGTTTTCAACCTATCAGCTTTTCCTTTTAACCTATAGTATTTAACCCCACACTTACTATAAACAAAAACACCTAAAATGACCCACACAAAATCATTATAGCTCATGTACCATACTTGATATAAAAAGCCAGCCTTTCTAAATAGTCTGCAGAATCTGATCACAGATAACAAAGTGAGAGGATTTACAACAAAAAAGAAGCATTTTCTGTACTACAACCTTTTTAGACAGCTGAAACAATGTTTTTGCAGTTAAAAAAGTAGAAATTTGCCTAGTCATTATCAAAGCAGTCATTATGTTGCAGTTGTAGGAGAAATGATAGAAGCAGTCATGTTAAACTATTTTTTTAAAAATTGATTTTGAGAAAGACTGTATGTGGTCAAACTGCTAGATGAACATATGACCTAAAAAGGCACATTTAAATCAATCATAATATCCATTATTACACTGTCAGGACTGTGTTGAAGCTGATCTTTCACATTTACTGTGCAGGGAGGCTAGAAGTGATAGTGAACTGAGACAGCAACTGGGCTGAGAGGTGCAGAAAAACAGACGACTAGTTAAAGAGCAAGAGACAAATAAGTATAAATGGGGAAAATGAAGTGGAACAAGTAGGAAAGAGAGGGAAATCCACAGAGGGAGGTGCTGTATGCTGACATCACAGCTACTGTAGCACACTGAGGTGAAATGCACTGCACCACTTCCTGCTGTCTGAAACTACAAGACCACATACAGGCTGTCTATCACCTAAACCTCTTTCATCTTGATCTCCCTCACATACACACACACACACACACACATAAAGGACCACCTGCCTTCTTAGATTTTCACTGACTTGACAGACTCACACTTCAAATGCATGTGTGTGTGTGTGTAGTTTACGCCACACTGCTTCATCCTTCTCCTGGGGAGCACTATGCTAATATTCAGCCAGGCTATTTGTAGTGAAGTCACCTTTACAAGGGACACTGTATGAGTGTGTGTCTTTTCTGCAGTGTAAGAGAGGACATCCCGAGTGTTGCGTCACTGCTACAGAAGGGACAATGTGACGTAATGTATGGTGGTATAAGAGGGTACAGCACATGCCATATATGAATAGTTAGAAATAGTTTACTGATCGTACACCACAATGATTTAAGTTTGGTTCAGTTAAGATGTGGAAATGACTTGGTTACTGTCAGGGAAAGGTCACTGTGTTAACCTTTGTCATCATAATAGCAATAAACATTTTTGTGGAATCTGGAAGTGAGCAAGAATCTCCTCTTTTTTGGCAGTCCCACAATCCAGCCTCCTTATTTTAATGCTTTTAGTGGCCACATGTGGGGTACAGCTCATGTGTCAGCTCATAGCTGGAAGGGACTGGTTTCAAATCCACGGGTTGGCCGGGTGTCTTTCTGTGTAGAGTTTGCATGTTCTCCTCGTGTCTTCATATGTTTTTTCTCCGGCGACACAGGCTTCCACTTGCACCTCTCCAGGCTGTACCCAGCTTTTTGCCCAATGACAGCTGGGATTGGCTCCAACAACCGTGCGACCCATAAGAGGAAAAGTGGTTTAGGTAATGAATGGATGGTCGGTTTATACACTGTTAATATTAGCTCTGTTTTTCTGTCTTGGAGATTACCTTTCTTTTTCTTACTCATTACATGACCATGTTTTGTTTACATTCAATAAATCTGTTTTGCCTAATTTGTAGAATTTGTAGGAAATTGCTCCCTGACTTCTCCTTCTCTGGTAAAGTGCAGTGCTTAGGACTTTGATATTAGAAATTGTGGTTCTTGGTTAAAATTTTAAATATTAGTTAAATATTGAAAAAGTCAACGTAGCCCATCTTCTGCTACAGGTTTGAGTCTTGCCTTGTGCCCTAAAGCATTAGGGCAATTTATTATGGGTCAAGCTGCAAAAACAATAGATGGGACACTTCTAACAACGCAACTCAATAGTGTCTTTCTCTGCTGGACAATTGTTAACCTCGAGGACATTTACTCCGGCAAGTTTGTGGTCTCTAAGTCCAAGCTAAGACAAAGTACCAGAGAGATAGAAATAGAAATACTAACGTTTTTGTGTTTTGTTATTTAAAAACATCATTATTCATCCACCAATACACTACTCACAAAAAGTTAGGGATAATTGGCTTTCAGGTGAAATTTATGGAAAACGTAAAATGTTCACACTACA
>JAUMHL010000029.1:2261738-2286192 GCA_032362345.1 Sandelia bainsii | reverse complement strand
TATAGTGCATTTTAGGTTCATCCTGAAATTTCACCTGAAAGCCGAATATCCCTAACTTTTTGTGAGTAGTGTATATATTTTGATGCATATAGATTTCTCTTTCTTTAGTTCTATTCTTCCGTCCTCTCACCACTGACATATAGGTCAGTGTGAGATCAGTATGATGAGCCTGGTCCGGCTAAATGACTTTAATTAGAAGCTTTTGATCCTCCGTCCCAAGCCGAGAGCAGTTTTTTTCTCATTTCATTTTCTTTTTTCCCATTCGCTCTATTATTCATCTGTTTCTTAAAGGACAAAGTCAGTGGTTTTTTATATTTTTGAGAAGGATAACAGTTAGTTGCATCTACTCACTGTAACATCTGTGGTTGCATTCTGGGCACAATCTGCATTCTTCCTCTTAGTATGAATGTGTGCCTGACGTGTGACAGGTATGGGATTGGTGCATTAGCTTCCATCTGCCACAGGTGATAGCTCTTAGTGTGTGTAATAATGGTACTTTATTGATCCCCATGGGGAAATGGGATTATTGGACAGATGCTACTACAGGATTTTGTTGTCCAAGGACACCTCAACATGTGGTCTGGAGGAACGTGGTTGTCAAACCACATGGACAACTGCTCTACAACTGAGTCACAGCTGCCCCAAGGAGCCAAGAGGGCGACAGTGCTGCTGGGGGCATTATCCATCTCTGTTTTCAAACAACTATGTACTCCAGTTGTTACAGCCTTAATTTGTATAATCTCAGCTATTGTGAGGCATTATGCTTATGAGGTGTTTCTAGGGGTGGGCTGTCATTTACTTTGATTTAGTTTTCTCCTTTTTATTATTGTTAAGGAGGTTAGTGGATGTAATCTTGTTTCTCTCTTTTTGGTTAAGTAATATTCATTACTACCTACTCTGAAATCTATTGCGCGAATCTAATATTTAACACAGCAATAAACATTCTTGGTATTGCAATTCAGTAAGTAATGTTTGTGGCTGCTTGGTAGTAGGTGAAGACGGTTCCTTTTTATGTTATGTCCTGGCCACCCATACACAGGGCGTAACATGAATTGGGGGCTCTTGATCTTGAACCAGATTTTAGCACATCGGCTGTGCAGTAGAGCTCCATTGCTGTTAAAATACTACGAAAAACACATCATAGAGTCTCAGTGTGGCACTAGGGTATGTTTCTTTCTCACAAAAAATTTGAATCTTTCTTTTTTTTTTTCTGAATGGTAGAGCTTTATGACACAGACAAATAAGTTAAAATCAGGTTCTGGATTCACAGACGTGATAGTGAATAGACACGATTCATTGTTGGTTTTAGTCTTTTAATGGGATTTGTTGACAAAAATGTTGCAAATCACGGCCTAATCCATTAACATCTTGCTGACTTGCACACAGGCTGTTTGCTTGGTCTGCACCAACTAACTCTCCACCAGCTCCTGAAAAAAACTATTTGTCTGTCTGCAGTTAAAAGCTCCACAA
This sequence comes from Sandelia bainsii, assembly GCA_032362345.1. NCBI lineage: Eukaryota > Metazoa > Chordata > Actinopteri > Anabantiformes > Anabantidae > Sandelia > Sandelia bainsii. The sequence continues at coordinate 2,284,722 of JAUMHL010000029.1, read as the reverse complement.
TGTTCAGCAGCTAATTGCTAACTTTGTCCGTCTGCTGGTGCTACATTGCTTGTTTGCTCAAAATAGCTGCGTTGAGAAGCTGAAAACAGGGTGAGTGAAGCTTAAAGAAAAGACTTAAAGTGAGGAAGGAAGACAGAAGGAACAGAAACAAAGGAGAAGGGTATAAAAGAGTGACAGAAACACAGGAGAAAATAGCCGAGACAGGAGGGAGAAGAGGTAGTTAGTGATGGAGAAGATAAAAGGCTAAAGAAAGAGAAGATTGTCCAGGGCAGGAGATAAGGGAAGAGATTTAGGTCATTCTGTTTGACTGAAAGCAATGAAGGAATGTGATGGAGAGGACGAAGCAGCAGGTGTGAAAGAAGAGCAGGTAGATGGAGGAAGAGAAAGCTCGAACGTTTTGTTCATAGTTTTTACTTTTGTTTAACCGCAGCTTAAATATGAGCGCACAAATCGTGGGTTGTATAAAGTTATACAGCTATAGTTTATACAGGAACTACACAGTTCTTACATATTGAACTCCTGGATGTTTTGGTGACACCTTTGGTTACCGTGGTAACAGCAAGGCTACATCTAACACTGGCTGATCAGCTACTCCGTTAGGCAAGCAGCTGGTGTCCACGATGTTGTTTCATTAATAATGTATTATGCACTGCATTTCCTGTGACTGCTTCACAATAAAAGCCAGTCTGTGATTTTCTTTTGAATTGAATGAGTTTAATATGAAGTAGCAGCAGAGGGAAATGTTGGTTTAACATCATTTAATCAGTAAACTGTAGCAGAGTGAACAATTAACAGTGACACTTAATAATGATTATAAATAACTAAATTATTCTTCTAACCTTTACAGTATTTCTTATCTTGCCCCCTGGTTATTTTTGTCCTGTTTTCTTGAATGATGACTCACTTTTGCCTGTGATCAGATTGCTCAGTAGCTGGATTGTTAAAAAGTTTTGATCTGGTCCTGAGACAGCAACGTCTTGTAAAAATTATATTCTCATGCGGCTAAGCTGTTTTTATAGAGAATGTAATGTGCAGGATGGATCATGTTCTGGTGCATTTTTTTGAATGAACTAAATGCAGAGAAAGCAAGTTGGAAAGAGGTGGTTGAATTGGATGGTGGTCTACAAAGCAGAATCACAACCTGAATCCCAAACACAGCAGGCTAGACCACTAATCTCACTAATACTCCCTTGACTGAGATATACTTTTGTGTCTATTTCATACTGGTTGTAATACCTTGTATTATTGGTGCATTGTCTGCACTGAGAAAATCCATGTGTCATTATTAATGAGTTGAGCTTGACTGTTTAACCCTCAGCTGGCCACAGTGTTAGCTAAATCCTTCATATCAACCAGTCAGATTCTTTCACCAGCCAACAATGATGCCAAATGATGGCTGGTTACCTGCCAAAGTGTCTGGCAGAGCAGATAGAATCACCAGCCAGAGACACATTTGGGAAGTATTTGGCTGATTAGAAGGTGTTTCCCACTGGAAGATCTCATATGCAGGCTGTAATCTGGCAGAATCAGAAAGCTCATGTACTGGATAACATCTACGTGGTTTGATATGCTATCCGTTTAAAGACCAAATTATCAATTGTGGAATAAAACAGGTGCCACAAAAATGTCCTAATGTCTCTGGCAGTGACATATTAATGAAAGAGTTGAGGCTTTAATTAGCCCAGTACCTTGGTTTCTGAAATACCTATAGTACTGATCAGTTAAGTTTTACCTTACCCTTCCCTACCTTATCCTTGTGTATCCATGAGGCTAAGTAGAAAAATCTGCAAGGACGATTTTCAAAGTATAATAAATCATGTGTTGTTTACACCTGTGTTTACTGCCAGTAGAGTGCTTCTTCCAGCCTTTTTTCCACATCACCCAATTCAATTTATATCATAATGTAGCTTCCATTATATGACACAAAAGCAATACAGCTAAATTTGTAACAATAATTGAGTTAATTTGATCTGATTCAGCTCATGTTCAGTTTTAATTTAGCTTTTATTTGACAAACTAAACATAAATAACCACCCACTCCAGATGGTATCGTGTCATTTGATGGCCATAATGTGTTGTTACTGGCACTATGGATATGGGCTAGTAGTTCCCTGCTCTTCCTGCCAGTAGGCTCAGTGGGTCATTTTCATGCAATATCATGCACCAGATCTATGTTGTCGGTTGCTAGAAGCAGACATCAGATTGGATGCCCCTTGGCAAGAGATGGTGCATGACACATGAACTCACTGGAAGAGCAAATATTGTAGAAGTCAGTGCACAAAGAGAAGCAGCATAATCTGATGAACCATCCAAGTGTACCACAGAAGACTAATGCTTCCCTAACCATTACCAAGCACTTATGGAATCCCCAAACAATAATACAATATTGTGACATACCTGGGGGCATCTGATCAGTAAAACCTTCTATGTGAACCTTCTATATAAAAACAGAGAATGCAGATACCTGTGATGAAGCACTGGAATTATGTCACTTCCACTAGTCACTAGTCTAGTTAAGTCAGTTTTGTCCGAGGGAATTCATCAAGAAACTATGTGTCACCACTGATGCTCTGATGTCAGATTTGATCAGAACGTTAGCATTCTATAGTTTGTCAGGGCCTGTAGCACACCATTCTTTTTAGGAAAAATGTCACTGCAGCTTAACATAATGTCCAGGTTTGGGTACTTCAAGTCCATCGCCGGAGGAAAGTAATAGCTTTCAGGATGAGTTAGTGCTGAAGAGGCATACGAGTCTGCTTACTTGATGGATTGATGGATTTTTGCATCAATGGGAAGTCATACTTTGATTTGACAACTATTTCATTCACTGCAGTACTGATTCTATAAACAGTTTCCTAATACATTTTTCAGAAAATATACTATATTGTGATATAGTGTATTTGTACTATAGATATATTTAGTATTTAGCAGGCATCTAGCTTGCCATATATCTTGCTTCAGACAAAAGGATCTGCCAAATGTCATTATCAATGTAAATACAATATTTTATCCATATCTCCATTTGTTGTGTTGTGTTATTCATAAACAGTATCTGAAGGAAAAGGGCTGCATGTAATTTTCCTCCATTAATAAACTGCAAAAATACCAAAATAAAATAACCCAAAGTCTGAGTGATATTGACCAAAATGGACGACTGGAGACTGGAGAGAGATTGAGGCAGCATTCAGTTAGACTAGGATCTCACTAAGCTGGAGTTTTAAAATTAAATGAAAGCATGTTTTTGCTGTGTATCCTTCTGCTTTTAATGATGCTCTAACACCCCTAAATGCTCAAGAGTCTGTGTGTGCGTGTGGTTATGTATGTGTGTATCCAGGGCAGCTCTAGATAGCAGTGTTAAATTAGACCATGATAATAAGCTATGGGAGTTGATGTGCTCCCTGTGGATTAGAAGAAGACTTCATATGTCTGTCTTCATCACTGACCTGACACACACACACACACACACACACACACACAATATATAACTGAGAGCATACATATACATGTAAACACATAAGTGAACAGATGCAGTGGTTCACTGTAGGCACACACACATACAGTATACTACAGTACAGTACATACAATATTTTGTAAATGTTGCACTTGAACACACAGGCACAAGTGTACAGTATTTGCACACCATAGCGCACATACACACACATACACACACAGTGAGAAGTCGACCTTCATAATTCACCCAACAGATAGTTGCCATGTGATATGTGAACATTTGTACTGACACATGAAGTGGTTTTGTCTTTACTGGGTTGTTGGTTTATGGTAGTGTAACTAAGGTACAGTATATTAATAATATTAATGATGGGAAATCATTTGTGTTACTGTCACTGTACATGCTGACACTGCACACAACACAATGTGACATTTCATAGCTATGCTGATGATGCATGTATTTTTATGTAGCACTGGGCAACCCCAATATTATAAAATACTGGTAGAAATACTGCTTATAGACAATTTCAAATTGAATGACCAAAAGCTATTTAAAATAGAAAAAGCCAAACAATGTGCATTTTTTTGCATTTTGCATGAATCACAGGATAATCTTTGTTAGTTAATCTCTAGGCTTGCTGGTTTCAGCAGTTTCCAGTCTTTATGCTAAGATAAACTAAGCTAAGCTACCCAGCTCCTAGCCTCATACTGTACAGAAATGAGAGACTCAAGATTCACTCAAAAGAGTGGTATGTTAACATGTAAAAATAGTGAATTTAACCTCAGACACCCAGGTGCAACCAGCCTGTGGGTGCTGCACCAGTTACCTCTACTTCCTGTGGGCATGAACGGGAGACTAAATGATGTCTTTGTGCATGACCCTGATTTCACAGCAAATATATAAACAGAGTGAAACCATTATAAAAATTAAATTTAAAAAATCACCTCAGCTTAAAATGTCACTTCACTGTAGTGGTATCTATCCATGCTGAATAAATGAGCAACCAATGACTAGATAGCATCTGATATGTCTGTGTGTGTGTGTAATGAAATGTGTCTCAGCAATTCTATGACTACATACTGTGAAAAAGTATTTGCTAAATGATATATTGTTAAATGATCAACTAAATTCAATTGTATCTTGTTGAAGACATTTCACCTCTCATCTGTAAGTTATAACTGACTGTTTGAAAGTCACAGGTGTTTAATCAATTTACAGTGCTGTGAAAAAGTATTTCACCCTTACCAATTTTCTTTTGGCATATTTATCACATTTAAATGATTCAGAGCACCAAACAACTGTTACAATTACCCAAATAAATACAAAATAAAGTTTTTTAACTATTTATGAAATAATTTACTTCTTAAGCTAAAAAACTAAAAAAAATCTAAACCTGCCTGGCCCTATGTGACAAAGTAATTACCCCCTAAACCTAATAACTGGTTGTGCCACCCTTGGCAGCAACAATAGCAATCGAACATTTGCAATAACTGACAATGAGTCTTTCACGTCGCTGTGGAGGAATTTTGGCCCACTCTTCTTTGCTGAATTGTCTTAATTCAGCCACAGTTTTGAGCAGGAACGGCCTGTTTAAGGTCATTCCACGGCATCTAAATCAGATTTAAGGCTGGACTTTGATTAGGCCACTGCAAAACCTATTTTATTTTTTTTGAGCCATTCAGAGGTGGACTTGTGGGCGGGTTTACAACTCATGTTAATATATTTGGAATGATGGCAGAAAAAAAGGAGAAGAAGGAGCCACACAATACCTGCCATGCCAAAATGTCTTACATCTCTGCATTTGCTTGCGTCTGGGTCATTCCAGCCTACCGCTGCTGTTGCTGCCAAAGTATTCATTCAGTTTTCATGTGTGTTGTCCTGAAATCCTTGTTAATGAATGATTACTTAAAGTTACTTAAAGTTTTCACACACCCAGGACACAGTGAATGAGGCCAAACATGGCTTTTATGTGCTTACTAGTTTCCCAGCATTTACAGGAGCAATCTTTCCATATAGCATTTCTTTCTGGAATACTGAGCTTTCATTGCTGTAGCTTACTTACATCAAATGTTGAGGTGGCTCAGATTTGGCGGATCAGTATTAGTATTCTTGTGAGGCAGGGGAAAGAAGGGGTTTTAAAAATTAACCCTAATGATATTTTGCGTCTTTGAGAAACACTGACCACACATCCAGACACTGCGTGAAGCACATAGAGAGAAAAATGTGGGAGAGAGGGGCATACACAAAGAGCACAAGGAATAGTAGTGGGCAGGGGGGATGCGGCAGAGAAAAGAAATCTCACTATACATGTGAGCACTGTACAGAAAATAACTAATATATGAATGCCATACTATAGAATCAGGGATGATCATAGATCCTATAGCAGGAACAGCATATCTACATGTACAAACACACATCATTCTGCATCATTCTAAAATGCATGTGTTTTCATAAGGTACTTGCAGTAATCCACAGTTAATATCACTTTTCCTCCATGTTCTTTTTTTCTTTGCATACAGTGTATACAAACACACTCACCCTGTGTACCTCATTTCTTTTCCACACTGAGACTGTAGCATCCAAGACACCTGCTGAATTCATCCACACGCCACAGTGTGTTATTAGCACCCTCTATCTGCAGTCTGTTGGCACAAGCTCTGCTCTCTACATGCTGCAATGGCCCAAACAACTCCTCCACCAACAGCAATCATGTGAACAACAAAATACTAATGATAAAGGCTTAAAGCAGCCAGGTAAATGTTCATGTGCAGGTGTGACAGTTCCCCATAGTGTTACCTGAGCAAAGAGAGATGATGTGTGCTGTATGTGTAAACTGTAACACTTCTCTCCCTGCTCTCTCTTTGTTTCTCTCTGCAGTACGTGGCATTTGCTTCGCTCTTCTTCATCCTGCTCTCCATCTCCACCTTCTGCCTGGAGACCCACGAAGCCTTCAACACCATCTACAACAAAACGGAGAATGTCACTGTTGGCAATGTGACACATGAGGAGGTACAGTGACACTGTAGTGAATTGGTTTGTTAGTCTTAGAGATGTTAGTGTCACCATTAAAGGGACAATCCAACATATCCTGAGTTTATGTCCATATTATGAGTCAATGTCCAAAAATGCTTAATTCTACATTTCCCATGATCCAGCTCATAGCATCCTTTTGTTAGAACCTTGGTAATCTACGGTCTACACCGCTAAATGTGTTGTCTCCATGTCAAAGTTGAGATAATTGTAATGGCAACTTCATAAGGCTCTTCCACAGAAAGATTGTTTTCACAAGCTGGTCCTGAATAGTATACTGACATTTAGGTTAGTTTGTAGTTTATTCATATATTTGTCAGTGACCATGTCCAGGACAGGTAGTTTTATGTGTAAAATCAGTGGAATACCACTTTAATGAGGCCTAATTAGTCACTATGGTTGTTTGCAAGTTACTGAGGTGATGGAGAGGGTGGGTTTGGTGTTTTAGCAATTAGGAACTGTAGTGTCCAGCTAGCTAATATCCCAGTCAGTACTGCGGTACAGGATGAGCATAATGCCAAGTCTACACCAAAAGTGTACCAGACATGCAATCTATGTTTTAGCTTTTATTTTAATTAATCTAGTTGTCTACCCATAGGTTGGCTCATGTATCACGCATGTAAATGCAACCCGAACTGTGCTTTTACAATTTAAGTATATTTTTTCAAGACTACACACAAAAGAACATTCCACTGAAGACATCATCATCAGTATCATCAGTATTTCTACAGAAAATAGAGTATATCTAGTAGATATATATATAAATATATAATATAATAATATTATAATATATATAATAATATCTTAATATACAACATAACTCCATCTGTCTATTACACCCAAACTCTTATAAGCTATGGTTACAATCTAATTTAAACTGTTTAAAACCGCATTTACATGATCAAACAGATTAAATAGTAAGTTATGGTGACACTATTGTTGTTTTGTCGAAGTTTTGAACAGTAGCAGTAATAGTAGTTCCTGTAGGCTCCTTTCTGTACTCTGTAAATGAACACAAAGTCTTGCGTGAGGTTCATAATGGCAGAATTTTGATTCAAACTAAAGTGGTTAGCAAGAACTGAACTGTTGCTGCTACTATCGTTAACTTTAGACAGAGGTATTGCAGAGGGAAGGGGTGAGGTAGGATTTATTTAGGAGAACCTGAATTTGAGTTTTATATTATTAATGTACAGGAAGTGAGAGAAGAGTGGGACTGTAAAGCATAACTGCATATAATAATTAAAAGGTGGAACAATATGCCCTAGATAACATAGTGTTGTGCCTACAGGCATATACAGTATTGTTTAATAAATAAATAAATCAACAAGTAAAGGCATAGAATCAAATAACCCTTTATTTTTTTATTTCACCTTGCAGATAGTATATGAGGTGGTCACAGATGGCTGGCTGACATATGTGGAGGGTGTCTGTGTCATCTGGTTCACCATTGAGGTGATGCTGCGCGTCATCTTCTGCCCTGACAAGGCAGAATTCTTCCGCAGCGCTCTTAACATCATAGACTTTGTGGCTATCGTGCCCTTTTACCTGGAGGTGGCATTGAGTGGCCTTTCCTCCAAAACAGCCAAAGACGTGCTGAGCTTCCTGCGTGTGGTGCGCTTTGTTCGTATCCTGCGTATATTCAAGCTGACCCGCCACTTTGTCGGTTTACGGGTCTTGGGCCATACTCTGCGAGCGAGCACCAACGAATTCTTGCTGCTTATCATTTTCCTGGCGCTGGGCGTCCTCATCTTTGCTACCATGATCTACTATGCTGAACGCATTGGTGCTGACCCAGATGATCCAACAGCTGCGGCCCACACCAACTTCAAGAACATCCCCATCGGCTTCTGGTGGGCTGTGGTGACCATGACCACACTGGGCTATGGGGATATGTACCCAGAGACATGGTCAGGAATGCTGGTGGGTGCCCTCTGCGCATTGGCTGGTGTGCTGACCATTGCCATGCCTGTGCCTGTCATTGTCAACAACTTCGGCATGTACTACTCGCTGGCCATGGCCAAGCAGAAGCTCCCCAAGAAGAGGAACAAGCACATCCCCCGAGCGCCACAGCCGGGCAGCCCCAACTACTGCAAGCCGGATGCCCTAGCAATGGCAACTGCCTCACCGCACAGGCTGATGGGCAATGTGATTGGGCCTGGCATGGTGGGATCTGGCAGCATGATGGGTACTGGAGACTGTCCGCTGGCACAGGAGGAAATCATTGAGATCAATAGGGCAGGTGAGTTATTGACCACAACTTAGATCATGCATGTACTCTATAAGAGTTCCAGTGTACCTTGGAAGCCCTTAAAGTGTGTGGTTATTAGTGAGACAATGAATAGCTGAACTGAAAGTTCTGCATTCAAATGCAAAGGACCTCAGCTGCCAACTTCTAAGTATCCAGATATTATCTGGAGTTGATGTGAGAAAATAGTTTCTCAATTCCAGACTCAAACCTTGTGATGGAGAGTTCTGATTATCTCTTAATCCATCCAAAATTCTTTAGATTAATCGACTGCTCGTCTATCGTCTATCATCATAAAATACTAAAGTCTTTATATCATTGCCAGCAGCCCAAAACCTGAAGGTATTCAATTAATAATTTAAGTGAAATACAGAAAGAAACAAATCATCAATATCTGAGAAACAGAAAAGGAAAGATGGTTTTGCTTGAGCATTGAATTAAATTAGTTGCCATAATAACTTTTGCTGTTGTCTACAAAACACAGACCTCTGAATCATGTATCTAAGTTTAACCATTATCATATCTTACAGAAAGTAGTAACATTCAGTTCTTGAATCATATTGGGTAAGTCGCTCAATGGCTTGAATTCGATTGTGTGTTGGTTGTTGGGCAGTAGAGTTCATGGTAAATGTTGGCATATTTAAGTGTATTACAGACTTATATGATGTTTTGGACTTGAAATGCTATGGTCGAAAACGTATTTGTTTATATATTATACTTACTTGCACAGTTCCAAATTCTACGGTTAATCACTGGAGTGGCCATAAAAAAATATTATTTACAACTGTCAAGGTTTCCAACTTTTCTTATCAAACTAATGACCAGAGGTCAGATTATAAGCACTCAACTGACGTGAGAAGCGTGTATCTAACGGATTTTGAAGCTGTAAATAACTTGCTAATGTCCTCGTTTTCCTAGAGTGGAGTGCACTAAAATAGATTTTAATTTATCATGGGTGAGAAAGCTGAAAAAAAAGTGTATTAATTTCTCATGACAACTCCGTCTCCCCTAGTCAGATGCCATACCATCGAGGTTGACATGTTCGGGTAATCCTGGATTGTGTCTACACAGATATACAATAATTTATGCCTATTGAAACACTGATCCAGTTCATTTCAGCTCTTCCCTGCTGTGCTCTGATGTTTTAATGGACATGTCCATCAACTACACTGATACACAAATGTGTGTGTGTGACCTGATACTTGTTGTGGAGTTGTAGTGTGTGTCTTTACAGGATTTAAGGTTTATAACTCAGAATAGTCTTGAGATTGGCTTGCTACAGCATCTGACACACAAACTGACAGTGTGTGTTTATGAGTGTGCGTCTTAGAATATATAAATACTTAAAATACTTCAATTTCATATGCAGTATTTGCATATGTTTCTTCCATTTGGTCATATCTTTAGCATTTACACTGTGAAATACAGTTACAAATAGGAACTAAAATACAGTACTGTACAAATACTTCTTTTTGAGCAAACTATCTTCTAAAGATCTCATCCCAGGATCTAACCATGTGATTGTGAAGCTAGAGCACCTGAATGTTATTTTAAGGCAGACTTGAAAGACTATTAATCTATCCTTTAAAGCTGCCAATATGGTTTATTAGAAATGCTAGAGTAGTGATCACCTTCAGAAAAAAAAATCCATCCACCTCTCTGATGCAGGGGCTGTGTCTGACCATTTCTGCAACTTTCCAAGTATCTGGCAAATCTACAGACCACTGTTAAATTAGATTGACAACTGTGGGGACGTGAGAGAGGTTTAACTTCTCTCTCAGGCCCTTTTAACAACAATTTCAACTGTTACTTTTCATGTGAACAGCTGAATGAACACTGTGCCTAGACACTTTCTAAATAAATCCCCATATTTACGGTACGCACATCCATGATCTCGTGCTGCAGTTGCTGTTTTTTTTGGCTATTCTGCCTGTTGGAAACATCCCAACTCTCTCACAGTGGAATCTCACACAGTCTCCCTGGTGCCCTGAAATTCCATACCTATCTATCGCGAAGTAACTCCTTGATAGAACTTTAAGACATTGTTGATACAACTTTGATAGAAGTCGTTCCATCCACGTTTTGAAAGACGTGAACATGACGTGAAAGTGTGAAAGCCTATGAGAATAGCGCACTTCACATCTCGAAATGACATCAAAAATGACATTGAACTGAAAAACATCAGTAAAGAATAATTAGGAATAAAAAGCCTTTAAGCCATAATAATAATGATTTGATTTACAGTATATGGTGATACATACCAATATCAATTGATATGAAAAAAATGATGGTGATAAAATTGTTTTCCATGCTAGCCCTATCTATCACTCACCTTTGTTTGGGGAGTTAGCTAAGCTAAGAAAGTAACATTGTGTCAGGTACAGTAAAAAGTGTAGGACATCCATTCAAATGGCTCAAAAAAAAGAAAAAACGAGGTGTGAACCAAACCATGGATATCAATATACTGTTATCACACAACAAGGTTTTACAGACTAGTTACTTTCTAACAGTCTGACTCTGAGCCAGGTGTCCTCCCTTGCTATCCTTTGCTATATGTGTGTGTGTGTGTGAGATCAGCCCTCTGGCCTGTATCTGTAGCTGATGAGCAGTAAGTCATGTCAGATTAGACTTGACAGCTGTGTTGAAAGTTACAAATGCTGCTTCCCCTGTAGCCTCCCTCTCTCTCCTTTTCCTACTCCCTTGTTTCATCTCTCTCATTCAATGCTGTTAAATCCTGTGAGTGAGTACATGAAGTGTGTGTGAGTATGTGTTTAAAGCTTGCTCTGCTGCAGTGTGTTGGTCATGTGATCAGAATAACTATCACAAGGCACTTACGTTCCTTTACACCCCCTCTTCTTTGGTTCTCTCCTCTATCATTTCTCCATCCTCCCTTTTCCCGCTTTAATTTTCTTTTTGCCTTTCTCTTCCCGCTTCTCTTTCATCTTCCATTTTTCTTCCTCTGTTTCTCATCCCCCAAATCCCTTCACCTTGTCCCCCCTTTGACTTGCTCTTCACTACCTCTGGTCTTATCTCCCTTTTCCATTTTTATTGCTTTTATGCTCTCAACCTTACCGTCCCTGCTTCACTCAATGGGTCTACTTCTCATTCCCTCCGGCACGCTTCTCCTCCTCCACTCTCCCGATCATTAATCTTCTCTTCCTTCACCTTCCCTGCTCCTCCCCCTCACTCAACCTTCCCTCTCTCCCTTTTACTTCCATTTGGTATTTTCTCATTTCTCCTCTCAACCTCTCTCTACTACCCATGTGTCCTCTCCTTATTTCCTTCCTCTTCTACTCCTTTCTCTCTTTTACACATTTCCTCTCCTTTTTTACCTCCTTCTTCCACTGCCTTTTCCTCTCCTCTTCATATTCTCCTCCTCATGCTCCTCTCATCATTCATCACCTGCTTTCTCTCCTCTTTTCTCCTTGTTTTCTTTTCTGTCCACGTTTCCCTTCCTTTCATGATGCCCTTTTCCCTCTCATTTCCTTTTCTTCCCCCTCAATGTTTTCTCCTCTTCTTTCCTCCCTTCTATTGGATAATTCTCTCCTCACTTTTCCTCATTTTCTCTACTCATTCTTCCTCTCTTTTTCTGCACCATTTCTCCTGTTGTCTCTACTTTTGATCTTTCCTACAACTTTTCCTTTCTCTCTCCCTGCAACATTTCTCCATTCGCCTCCTTCTTTTCTGTCATTCCTTCTCATTCATCTCTACCACTCTTCTTTCTTAACCTCCACTCTTGCCCCGCATCTCTCCACCGCTCCCCATCTCTTCATGTCTTAGACTCCAAGCAGAACGGTGATGCGGCGGCCAGTGCAGCGGCCCTAGCCAATGAGGACTGCCCCACCATCGACCAGGTCCTTGGTGACGAACGCAGCCCAGCCACCGGGGGCCTCGGCTCCACTGCCAGCCGTGAGCGCTACCCACATGACCGGGCCTGCTTCCTGCTGAGCGCCGGGGAGTTTCAGCGCACGACAGACGGGAACGTCCGGAAAGGTAGGAGGGCGGAAGGGCGCAGGCGGAGGATTGAGGGGGGAGCAGTAGTGGTGGTAGTAAGTGACAGCAGTGGGTTGTCGCTCAATGCATGATTTTGACTGATATGTATTGAAAGTGTGTGTAGCGTCCAGTCAGATACATATGTTCCAAGCACACATACCATCATGCACCTGTATATGTGTCACATACACAAACACACAGATACAGTAAAAGACAGATGCTAAAAGAGCGTGCACACACACACACCATACAGACAACATGAAAATATATAGTTTATAACAGCAGTTCAAAATAAAAGCACTCAAGAAACATTCATTTGTTACACAACAATATTTCTCAACACACACACAAACACATTCACACTCTCCCTCATCATTTTGAGTGACAGCTCCTCGCTCGCTCCTTTCACACCGATCAGCATGAACACATCTCTGTTGTGGCACAAATAACATATCGATAATCACGGAATGCCACTGATGTGTAATCCAGTGATGCTGCCCACTCACACGTTTAACTATAGCTGTAGTTCTCCTGCATCTGTACTGCAGAGCTACAGTACTGCAGAGGCTGCTGCAGCACGACCATCTGCACTGATGGTTGAAGTGACTGGATTTGCCCTGGTGGAACACAAATATATTCATGACAGGTTTTCTTTTGTGAATTCTGACAAACTGAATGCTATGTTCAGATTCTTCACCGAGGTGGATCAACAGTCACTCAGCAGCACAACATGCAGGATAATGCTGGTCTCTGTGTACGCTGTATTGTGGGTTCATCACAGTTCTTTGTGTTAAACTGTGTTTACACAGTTAAACTGTTTCATTTCAAAACATTATTTGAATTATAATGTTACCCCTGATCTTTGATACAAGGGAGCTAATAGGATATGCATAACATTGTGGATATTCTATTTTGTTATTGTCAACAAATCCCATGAAAAGACAAAAAGACTAGCATCAGTTGTTTGTTCAAATGACATATTTGTATATGTTTAGCTGACAGGCTTCACAGTTCCATTCACTGTAAGTGCAGTTTTTGTTTTGCAGTGTACAAAATCTCTCACTTATTTGATGATTCTTTTTATCTAAATATATTTTTATTCATGTATGTATGACATATGCAATATTTTTTTTCAATGAGAAGCAGTAACACAATGCAGTTCCATGTACAGAAACACTGATATCACTTTGTGCACAGGCTTTATGTGAAGAAGGTAACATTGTGTCCATAAAGAAGACCTAGCATGAGATGTTTTTCAACTGAAAGTCTGGTGTGCTGTGTTCAGGGACAGTACAGAGCGTAGGTCATCCATATTTTGAAGGCCCCCAACCCCAAAGAAACAAAAACAAAACAAAAACCCAAGGTATGAACCGAACTGTGGATTTGGAGAATTGTTACAGTCCCAGCTTTGACCTTTGCAATTTCTGTGCATGGAGTTAATAAAACCTAATTACCTTATCTAATAGTATATATTAGATACCTCCTGTGACCCTTAATGGGAAAGCATGAAGGATGATGATGGATGGATGAATATTTTTTCTTTATATATTATATACTGTATATCAGATCTCATGCAGCATAATTTACCACGAGGATCTTGCCCTTTTAAAAGTAAGCCAGCTTTGGGGTATTGGAAAACCAGAGCTAAGTTTAAAGTTAGCTGGATAACCCACTAATGTTGCTTTGCAGTACAGATCCATCGTCAGTGTCATTTTTACCAAATGTTACTCAAGCAAGAGGAAATAAAGCATATGTTGGGGACTATTTTCAGCAGTGGATTAATCCAAGAAACTACAGTATACAGGGTTTTAACCACAATGAAGCATGCATGCCAGAGAGGAACCAGGCGTAAAGACACAGGATTTGTTGACAATAAGAAAAACAGCTTCATCTTTTAAACAAACATCAATTGCTTCCTTAGAAGACATTATTCAAAATAATATTCAAATCTGTTTCCTGTTTTGAAATGAAACTCTTGGTGTTCTTTCTGTACATTTGTATAACTGTGTAAATTAGACTTTTTATTAATCTGATCTGGCAGAACGGACAGATCTGATGCGTGTCATCCTGTTCTCAGTCATCACACCAGGCTTCCTCATTGTTCTGCAGTCTCTTCCTCACTCTGTCACTCTATTTCACTGTTTTTTTTCTCACTTTTTAATGATGAAATTCGGGATTCGTGTTCATTTTCTTTCTCTCTCTGCTCCTCACACTCTATTCTTTCTCATTTCTGCTCTTGTTTACTTTCTACCCACATCCACATCTTTCCATTTCGGCTACTGCTTCGTGTTCCCGTTTTCTCTTGTATTTCATCCTCATTTCCTTGCTCGCTTTGTTGTCTCCACTGTGGATCATTCATCTTCCGTTCACTTTGTCTGTTTTATGCTATGATCTCACCTGTTGCCACACTGATTGGAATATAACTCCCGACCTTTCACCTCTAACATCCCACATGCTATTTCTGCTAATTCACACACAAACATACCAAAATACCACACACACACACAGGGTCTAACAGTGTAACATCCTCCCTGGGAGAGGAGTGGTTCATTAGTGAGGGACCTCTGTTACAGCAGGGCCTCAGTGTTCATTCCACTTTCTCCTGGATCAGTCCATAAAAAGGTAGGTAAGGAGGTAACACCTGAGATCCCCACATTAGCTTAGAATAGGTTACATTTGACTAGACTGACTCAGACTTGATCAGATTCTGATTATTATAAAACATTAGGTTAGATTTATATAAATTCAATTAAACAGAACTACTTTAGATTAGATTAGATTAGATTAGATTAGATTAGATTAGATCAGATCATATTAGATTAGATTAGACTGGCCTACAAAATTTGATTAAAAAAATAAAATGGAATATGGTCAAGTATGGAATTTGAGTTTGCTCAAGACAAACAGATACAATAGAAAGAAAAGAAAATAGAAAGAAAGAAAGAAAATACAATCAATAGCGCTCTACCCCCTAGCCCCCCCGAAACGATATTGAGAAACACAAAATGTAGCGTCGTATCACATACACACAGCATGATTGGGGCAGCAAGTAGCTCAGTGAGTAGAGCAGTTATCTACAAACCAAAGGGTGAGCGGTTCAATTCCCAGTCCAGCCAGTCTACATGTTAAGGTGACACCAAAACCCTGTAGTAACACCAACATGTACTGTCTGGCAGCTGTCCAACAGTTTCCCCAAGAGGATCAATTATTAGTATTATACACTTTTTATATGTTCATACCTTACACACACACACACACACACACACGCGCGCTAAATGTATAATCTTGCATGAGGTTGCTTGTTACTTTAAAGCTTCAGCATCATACAGTGAAAACCAGTGGTTTGTAAGTTGGGAGGGTTGGGGGTGTATGCATGGTGTGTGTATGTGTGTGTTGTCCATACATTAAAAAGCCTTGACCTGAGCATTGCCTGGTTCATCTGGTTCATAAAGGGCTCATTTAATTGACAGCAATATTTTGTTAACAGGAACATTCATTCTCTATTTAGCTGCTGCATTATTACAGTAATTAACAGGAAGTACTGGAAGTGATCAAAGACTGGATATTACTACTGTATATAGTCTACATCTTCATTGCCTATAATTCTCAACTTTTAACTCCCAAGCATTTAGGATACCCTAAAATATATATCTTGGCACAAATAATACAAAATACACATGTGCAGTATACATATATATATACATAGAGAGAACTATATTTGTCATCAGAGTGACTTTTTGCAAGTATATTTACACTTTTTATTAGTTATATCTTATAATAAAGTTGTATATATTGTATAAACTACTTATGTGTGGTTGTGACTGTGTGACTGTATGCATGCCTCCATGTACTGTTTTTGTGTGCGTGAGAGAGATATGACTTCCCTTCAGTCACACGTAGAGTATAATGTAATCACCAGGGAAAACAGGATATGGGATGAGTGCGTATGAGTGGGTCTAAAGTTTAAAGTTGACAGTACGGCTCCATGTCTGTTATATGCTGTTGCTGTTATTTTGTTGTTGTGTTACTGTCTCCTTCCCAGGTTATGTCAGGTCATGCGTTTGTATGTTGGCTCTTGTTGGTCTGTGTTACACTATCCATCTGTCTGTTTGTCTGTTTCTCCATTTCTTTTCTTTGTTTTTTTTTTCTCTCTGTACGTCTGTCCTTTTCTGTGTATGTCTGTATTTTGTGTGTAGCTGTCTTCCCTTCCTCCTGCTCCTCCTCTTCCTCCTCCTTCTCCTCCTCTCACCCGGTCTCTTCTCACTCTGGTACTTGCAGATAGGAGGGGTGGCGGTGGGTGGGCAGGTGATTGGGGAGGGGACTAAGGGCTTACTATGACTTCCCGAGGCCTGGTTCCACATAGGCCAGGGAGTTCAGATTCCCACGCTGTTTGTGGGGAGATGGTGCCTGGTCTAGGACTTATTGCCCTAATGAAATTAATCCAACATTAATAGAGAATCAAAACCAAAATGTGAAGTATTTAGCACTGAAATATTGTTTTTCAGAAGAATATAACAAAATAATGAAAAACAAATTAATAAATGGGGATTCATGTCAATTTCTATGCTTTGAAACGGGTGCCAGAGTGAAAGCGACTGCTGTAAACTGGTTGGCCCGTTGCCCCCACCTGACCAGTGAGAGCTGGTTGCTGATTGACTGGTTGAACAGTTTCCTCTGTCTTCTCCTCTGGAACTGAGCTCAGATCAGTTTTTACAGTTCAGTCCACAGAGAGCACAGTTTTGTATCACAACAGACTTGGCTCCAAACATTGCATTTATGAGTTTGGGTTGATTGGATCATTCAGAAAACAATTTTGTGTTTGATTTGCAAAAAAAAATGTCCAAAAAGTTCCCAAAGAATTTCCAAATGGAAGCAATGTCTTTTGTAGCTGAGCCATGTCTGCCTCTCTGTGCAGCTGGACTGAAACACTGACTGTTGTAGTGCTTCGAAGGTTTAGGATCGCTACCAAGACAACTAATGTTTTTATGTCAAGTACAAAGACAAAAATCTAGCGGATTCTCAGACAGACCAACAGATAGACAAACAGGCAGTGGAAAAGAATGACAGACAAAACGTATCCTAAAAAGACACACACACACATTCAGGTAAGTATTAGAGCAACTTCGAAGGACTGTGGTGACTAGCGTAGTGGTGGTTTGCGATGTTGTGATTGCCTCTTAGCTTTATCTCTGCACTCTTAAAGCTTCAAATCCACTGGAAAACTACCTCTGTGAAAAATCTGTGCTTTATTTATCTCCTCTTTAGTTATCCTCTTACATTTTGCAGCTGGTCAAGATTCTTGGCAAGATAAATCAAGCACACCTCAAACACACACACACATTTTCAAGTGGTTAGTAGGCTTTCGCTTTAAAACTGCCACCAGGGCTCTCTTGCAATTCGACGACAACACTCCTCTTTCCTTCCTCCCTGCCTCTCTCCCTTGCTGACATTATTACAGATCGTGCTGTACTTGGATGGGATTAATTACAGAGTTTGATGTCACTGCTGTCACTGTAATGCAGCGCTATCAGATCTGTGCCATGGGCGGGAAGAACGAAAGACTTTTCGGAGACATTCTGAAAGGGCAGTGCTGCATTATAATGCTACTTTTCCCTTCTGTGCAACTTTATCACTCCTCTTATGTCTCTTTTTCTGGCTTTCATTTCTTTGTGTGATCTATCTACCTATCTATCTATCTATCTAGAAATAGTTCTTTTTTGTTTAGTAAGTTACTAATTATTGTGTCTTACTTAACCACCCTTTGATCATTTTACCACCATCCCTTTTCTGTCTCCCTCGCTCTCTTTTTTTCTTCCTGTTCTCCTCCTTTCTCCTTATCTCCCCACTGTTGCTACGGAAACAATGGACAGGGGAATTGTGGGACTTGGTGCAGCAAAGCATTTTGGGTCAAGGCTTGGTGTTTGATTGCATTATTGATTGGCAAGCCAAACTTTATGGATATAAGGCCAAAGATGTGATTACTCATAAAAACTAAACATATGAACTATTTATGAGCAGGAAACTGATCATCTCAACTGGTCAATGCCAAAGGTGACATTAAAACTACAATAGGTAACTAGGCAGATAAAGATTTATGAATAAGACTTACCCTTCTAACCAAACAGAGATTATTTATTTCAATTATTTCTGCTTAAGTTTTCTAGTTTCTTATATATTGTAATTTCATAAGACTAACACCTGAAGGGCCATGCAGAGAGTAGTGGAGCAGAGAGAGGGAGGGCTGGGCACAACAGAGTGGGCTGATTTCAAGTCTTATGCTTCTTCTAGCTTGACTCCCAAAAGTTGAATATTGTAGCTTTAAGTTCAAAATGACCAGCAGAAGGCGACTGCTGCAAACTGGTTGCTCCGTTGCCTCCACCTGACCAGTGAGAGCTGAACAGGAACTGTTGCTCACCACAGATGGTTTCAAACTACTTCTAATTAAGAATATATCTGATAAGAAGTTGTAAATGGCACTAGGGGCGATTTCTCTTCACCGACAAATTTGCCACCAATTCAACATGCTGAATCATCTGAAAAGCTGCCAGAGAGGTTCTGACCATTGCCAATGGTGCAGCACACACCGCAAAAACTAGGCTGGCAATCGCTCACTGAAGGACAGAAGCTGGCCAATGGCTGATCGTGATCGGCTTGGTGTGTCACTGACCCTACATTGACTGATGGCCAGTGTAAGTCAGACACTCCCACTACTTGTGACCATCTGTTTACAAGGTTTTGAAATATTAGAGCAACTATATCATCTTCTAATAAAAGAGTCCTCAAGATTAGCCTCCACTCCACAAAAATGTCTTTTTTAAGGAAAGGCCAAGACTACCATATCATTATTGAAATTGTCCATTTCATCTGCCAAGACTGTAGCCACTCATGTATGCCACTGATATAATACAAAAACACTGGACAGGACATCAGAAAAATAAAAACTGCAATCTGATACAACAATTAAAGCAGACCAATAAACAAATACAGCTCATGTGTATACTGTACACTGTATAAAACCACTGTCTCTACAGAAACACAAGTTCTGCCTTCTGACCGAGTCTAGATTTTCTGTGTTTCACAACACAAAATCACTGTAAACTAGCACTAAAACAGAAGAAAACAGACTAAAAGCTTAAAAAAAGTGTCAGTTTGTTTTTTCATTTTTTTATGAAGAGGAGAAAACACAGTTCTCAAAAATATATATGTGTGGACTGGGCCCCTAGAGAAAAAACAGCACCCAAGACAATCTACAAAAATATGCAGGCAGCCCTGACATTTATAAAAACACAAACTGATGTAACATAAAATGCTGAGGATGTAAATGTAATATTAACATTACATTCAGTTTATTATCTGCTTTCAGAACAATGAATTCAGCACTCATGTGTGACATGTGTACAACACCTGTAACCATGGTGAATGTGGGAAACAACGGTGACAGCTGTAGCCTCAAAATGATTAGATTGGTAATCTAATTAGATTGTAAATTCACAGACTATAATGTCACTGATGAATACTAGACTGATCAAAATCTGATGCCAAAGTTAAGTTACGATCTTACCCTATCCTTGGAAAGTGAATATTTTAAAAACTGTTATTAAGTACAAAAATGTATTGAATAGGATCTGGCTGTTAACAGGATGATCATTAACATTCTTGTGTAGCAGTGCTGTTGGCACTTGCGTGTGTCCATTCAGAACTCTTTTGTCTTAAGCCCTTAATCATATTATTTTCCCGCTGTTCCAAGAAGTAATTCCACCACAACTCTGTCTTTCTTTAACTGTTTCTTTAGCTTTCTGGCCGTCTCAAAACAGGATCAATAATGGGTGGGAGCGCCCTGCCTGCTGGAATGTAAAGAAGTGATTGCTCTCTTTCAGAAACAAATATTTAAAAAAACTGCAGAGAGGTAGCTCTAGTTGGTGCAGTGCTGCTGGTGCCTCCGAAGGCCAAGACTGCACATTGCACCCTCCTCCTGACTGCATGAGTTTCAAAAGGCAGCAGACACACTCTGCATTATGATACCGTACACGTCTGTCTCCCCTTTTATTGGGAAACGTAATCAGAGGGTGGGTGGAGGTTGAATAAGGGAATGAAACGTTGCATTAATCACTCCCATGCTTTGTATTTCATGCTGTCTCTGACTGCTGTTCTGTCTCACCTTGTTTTTTTTTTCTTCCCATAATTCTCTTTCTTTGTCTTTTTCTCCCTGTCCCCCCCATCCCCCTCCTTGTTCTCAGTAGGAATAGCATTGATTCTCCTCAATGAAAGACAGACACCGTTGGCATGAAGTGACATGGGTTTTATTTATACTATATGCTGGCTGTGCTGTGACAAAGTAAACTGCTCTTCCGCTCTCCTTAACACTCTTGCTCCCTTAATCTGTACCACCACTGAATTTCATCTTAATTATTCTGTCATCACCAGATTTCACTCTGTTTATCTCTCTCTGTTTTTCCTTCGCTTTCCTTGTCTCAGACTCTAGATCGATGCTCTTTAGACTTGTGTTATTGGTGGTCAGAATCCCGGGAGGCCAGTTGGGTTGCATTGACATTATTTAATTTCCTGAGCACTACTACAGTACAACTGTGGGGCCATGACGGTGTCAGGAAGATAATCATGTAGAGCAAGGATGGTGTAAAATTGATGAATTATGTGAATTATTGCTATAGTTATAATTGTGAGTTTAATGCCAGTGAATAAGAATTTACCTTGACTACCCAGTCTGTAATTCTAGGTTTGGTAAAGCTTACTGAATAGCTCTGGATTTGCTCATTCTCCAAAGCTACCTAAAAAATGTGCTAAAAGGCCTTTATTTGCCATCACTCTTTCATAGTAGTATACATGATGATATACCTGAACCAGTTCCACACTAGTAATGTTGGATGTTACAAATAATTTCTTACATTAGTGTTGGACTTGCAAGTGAAGCAGTAAATCAGTAAACATGTAACTCTGTTTTACCCAAAGAACTCAGCACTCTGCAACTTAAGACAACCCTAATAAATAAGAATTTAAAAAAGCGCAAGCAAATGATGTAGCACATTCAAACCTTCGACAGCACATAAATTGCATACGCAGTGAAAATAGGAAAACACAGGTAAAACATTACAAGTTGTAGAAAATGTTCCAAAGAACTTGTGTTGGAAAATTAAAAGAACATCTGTTACACTGTTTGTATAACTATATATTTTATATATCTTAAAATATGGTCACATCATCTCATTTCAACCCTGTCTCCTAAAATTAAGCTCCTGTGCTTAATGTGGTAAACTGCTACTGCAAGAACACAATCAATGGATGGATAATGTTATGTTTTTTAACAAAGCACAAAATGCTACATTTAATAATGAAAAAGGAAGCGGTTGTTGAGGACGATTTGGACACAAAGCACATGACTGTCACACCACAGACTCAGGTTCGACTCCAGGGATCTGTGTGTAGTTAAGTTTAAGCAGAGCCAAGGGCATTGATTCCCAACCTGGGGGTCCCGACCCCCACTAGGGGTCGCCAAAGCTTCACAGTGGGTCGCGAGGACTTTACGATTTTAATGGGGGCGAAATATATATTTTTTAACTTACTTATTTAAAGTGTTTTGGCGTTTAATTTATGTGTGTGCAGGACAAAACTAACTAAAATTGTAGAAGTTTGTATTATTTCTTTATAACAATAAACATCACGATATGCAATGACAAGCATGCAGACATGTGAGTGTAGCGATATTAAAGTGTTTTATTGTTGGGAAAGAACAAACAAGTTTCTAATTAAGCGTCATAGCTGGCGGAGATATTAAATATACATGGAGCAGCTTCAGGAGCAGATGAAATCCCGGTTTTCAGACATAAATTAACAAGTCGCAAAAGACGCGTGGGCGATGGACCAATTTCTCGCAATAGAGGAGGATGTGGAATATTTTACATTGAATATCGTATATTCCATGTCGATCCAAGATTTGAGATTCATCCTGCCTTTCACAAAAACATACTTTTCAGAGACTGTTTTCAGTGCCCTGGTCACCATCAAAACAAAGGCAACAAGCTTGACGTGCAGAATGACTTTCGTTTGGCTGTCACCAAACTCACACCTGACATCCCATCCCTGCAACAAGAAGCCCAAAGCTCACATTAAATGCCATCCTGTTAGTAGCCTATGTATGAAAGGGAACAAGTTCATGTGTCACGAGTTCATAGGTACATAGGAAAGACTGCTGATACATTGCAGTCTTCACATGAAATAATCTGTTCAGAAAAAATACACACTGTTATGCA
>JAUMHL010000029.1:2218865-2241721 GCA_032362345.1 Sandelia bainsii | reverse complement strand
CCTTTTCTGGTATTTTGACCATTTTTCATTTTCTACAAATAAATGCTCTAAATGACAATATTTGTATTTGGAATTTGCGAGTTATGTTGTCAGTAGTTTATAGAATAAAACAAAAATACTTATTAAGTAGTAATTAATTTTACTCAAACATATACCTTTAAATAGCAAAATCAGAGAAACTGATCATTTTGCAGTGGTCTCTTATTTTTTCCCAGAGCTGTATTTTGATTTATTTTTTTATTTAGTCATTTGGCAAATGCTTTTATCCAAAGAGAATTACAATTGAGGTACAAGCAATCAACAAATCTAAGTCATGGAGGAGACATTCAAAGCAAAGTTCCATGAAATGAAACGTGATGAAAAGCTTTACTTTTTCTGTGTGGTATAGGCACCACTAGACACCGTTTGCTGGTAGAGTGCAGTGGGCAAAAAGGATTGTAAGCCCGGATAAAGGTTTTCAGGTAAATGGTGACCTCTGTGTAGGTGAGCAGCAGAGCTTTGAACCTCATGCAGAGAGCCACTAAAAGACGAAGAAGAAGATATAAATAGCAATGTGATGTGTCATTTTTGCATTTTGGATGATCAAGAGAGGCTTGATTGTGCATGACAGTAGGGCATTACAGTTGTCAAGACAAATTATGAGTGCCTGCATGAGGAGTTGGGTAGCATATTCAGAAAGGTAAAATCTGATTTTTGTTTTGTATAGGACAAACCTGCATGCCCAAGAGATAGAGGACATGTGGTCAGTACAACTTATTTTGTCATCAATAATTCTTTTTCCTAGAAGATTTTCTAGGGACAATTGTCAAGCTGATGCTAATTCTGTGCTGTATGGAAGATCTGGCTGGGTCTTGAAGAGATTAAGTTGAAGAAGTCTTTCTCTCATCCAAGCAGAGATGTCATAGAGACAGGCAGAAATGCATGATGAGACACTAGAGTCATCAAGTGTAAAAGATACAAAGAGCTATGTGTCATCGGCATAGCACAAATAGGAAAAGCCATGTACGTAGATGATAGAACCTATGGATATGGTATAGATGGAGAAGAGGGCAGAGAACAGATCCCTGTGGCACACCTTTGGATATCTCAGGTATGACTGCTGAAACTTGCCCTTGTCAAGATACTTTGAAGGTTCATCCAGATAGGTAGGATTGAGCCAGCCAAGAGAGCATGTGCTCCCCAAACTAGAACCATAGGAAGCAAGTTGAAAATCGGTTAAGTCATCTTTTAAGAAATGTATTCTGTTAGCAATCCTGTTAGCAATACAGCAGTTTCTGGGACACAGGGGAATTATGTAACAACAAATCAAACAACGAGTTTTAAGCAAAAACTAGCTCGTACACTGCAATCCATTTGAATGTAGTCGATTAGTAAACCCATTAGAACTAATAAGCTGATGGTACCAGCTCTAGGGCTGACAAGACATTATTTTACCCACTAGTATCGTTCCACTTACGGACAGTATGTGCAAAATTGACTTTGACCTTGATCTTCACCAGACCTAGATGTTACAAAAAAAAAACTTAAAATCTGAAACAAAACTATTGTTATAAATGCTATGTGAAATGATTAATAGTGATATTATCTAAAGCCTGTACCACACAGTATTAGCACCTCAATTAGGAACTTTGGAGGAAATTTTTGAAAGGTTGTAAAGTTTTCGGCCACCCTCCATCAGGGTATAATTAAACTCTGCCATGGTCTGGTGTCAGAGGATCAAAGGTCGTAATGTATTAACTTCAAAACTTCACTAAACTCTCTTTTCTTTTTCCCTTTCAGTGCTGAGTTTCTAAAGTCCCCCCTTCCACCTCACCCCCCTCACCCCCACAACCATCTCTATAAGAAGAGGGAAGCAATAAACTTAAAACCGCTGCTCCTCCATCTTCCCCAATGGGATTCACTGTAGAAAGCGAGAGGGACATAGAGAGAAAGGGGAAACAAAAGAAGATGAGAGGTAGAAAACATCATCGTCAGACACTTTGGAATTTCATCATCTGAGTGACACATTGATATGCAACCCAATGAAGAAAACGCTTGCGATCTCTTGTAAGCCATTTTAACTCGGGCGACAAAACACTTCCTACCACTTTTGAACAGATTTTGAGAGCATAGATGCTCCCATGTGAGCAGCTCGAGGGCCTTAACTGACAAACTTGGATTTGGAAACCACACGACAAGTATGCCCTCTGTTCATAATTTTGTTGTCTTTTTGATTTACTGATCACGCTTTCATTTCAAAAAGCTACATTCACAAGTGTTCATTTTCAGTGAATGTTCCATTATTTTGACACTCAAAGCACTATGCAAGGTGAGGGGTGGTTTATTGTGATGTCTCCAGTGTTGCCGCCGGGCTGCTGAGCTACAGGACCTCTTTAAACTAGCAGAAATCTATTCATACATATCAGAAATCATCAGCCATATCACATGTACATGTATATTTCACATGATCCTGTCTATTTGATATCATCTTAATCTTCCAAGGAGACAGTTGACATCTTGGGACTTCAAGTTCAGCTGATCATTTTAAATACTGGGATCTCCATAAATTATTAATAAAGTGTTAGTTTTAATCAACCAGGAGATGGACTTGAACCCAAAGATGGACATACCAGCTGGGCTGAACAGAAACCCTCAAAGACTGGTTATAACATCTGCTTATAAAAAAAAAGAAGACATCACTAAAAAGGAAGATGTGATGAACCCTTTTTCTCTCTTTCTCACTCTCTCTTTTTCTCTCGAGTCTTTACGCCTCTCCCTGCATTTAAGCACCGCTGCTGCTCCTCCTCATTAGTAAATCTGCATGGCATGAATGAAAGTAATTAAAAACTGAAGAAAGACAGTCAAAGACACAACGGATGGATTTCTAAAAAATGGGGGTGGAGAAGAGAGAAAGGAGGGAGTCCATGAGAAAGGGGGAGAGATAAACCATAGATTTCTTTTTTTCCCACCCAGCAATGTCAATGCAAAGTCATCCTGCTCATCATCAGCCAAGCTACTTTTTAACCCCACAAGTGGCTGCTAATACGCGCAAATCAGCATCTCCTGCAGCAAACTGCTCTCTCAGAAGGTTGGATGAAGAGACCCCACCCCCTCCCCACCTCACCTCGTCTGAGAGAAAGAGGAAGTGGGGAAGGAGATTCTGCAGACCATACACTCTATACCTCTGGGGACATGTTGCAAGGCTTTTTAAAGAAAGCAGGTATTCAGCAGGAGTGAGAGAACATCTTTGAGAAGCTATTTTAGAAAAAAATGGCAACGGTTGCAAATTAGAAATGCATTTTTATGACATTGTTTACCAGCATGAATATTCTGCATGACTTCTGCAAGCCATTCTGATCGCCCCCAAGAATAACAGGGCTACAAATTGACAATTTAAACATCAAAATTTAACAAAATTATATTATATGCAAAAGAGTACAAAAGGATGGGTTATGTTTTTAAAAAAATCACAATTTTGTTTTCTTAATGATGAAACATATAAGAAAAAAGGGTTGCAACGTACAGTATTAGCCTGTTTTGTTTTCTTTAAAAAATCTTAGGAGACTCCCGCCCCAGCTTCTTCTGCAAGTATTTATTCTGCTACTACAAGTTTGTCTACTTCTACTAATACTTCTTCAATTTCTCACGTGGCTGCTACCCCGTTTCTTCTTGGTCTTGTTCTCTTTCTTCTTCCTCTTGTAGCCTTTTACCAAAACCCTTATACGTAACTCTCTCCAATGGCAGCTGCGTGCATCTGTGCCACTATCTGGACCCAGGACTATTACACTGAACTGTGCCACCCACTTTGAGATAGTATTTGAATTGAATATGTGTATGTGAACATTTTTTTCTTTTCTACCTTGATAACAAAGGGATTGCCGCAACTTCAAGGTCTGACACATCACCAAATCTCTGGTCAAGAATACAACAGGAAAAATCCTTCCTGGGGTCTAAAGGTACAAGATGGCTGCCTCATCATCCAGGGTTCTTCTTCCGGTATCTCAGATTAATGTCTGACAATATTAGAGTCAGGAGATTCAGATAGAAACTGGATGTCATCTGCAAATGCTTGGTACAGGAGATTTTTTGTAGTGTAGCTTTGTCAAATCTTACTCTGTAAGTGAATAACAATCTCAGTCTCAATCTACAGTGGTTTAAAGTTAAGTCAGTTTTTATATAAATAGTACTTCTCATACACAATGGCAATTTAAGGTACTTTACATCAGCAGAAAAAGAAAATTGATTAATAAAAAATAACATATAATCAAAATAACATTACATGTCAAGGGTGACCTTTGCCCCTCCAATAAAGGGGTTTTATTTACCAAAGGACATTTGAAAATAATAAAAAAAATTTGGCTGATGGTACCAGCACAACAAACACAATGTGCAAAAATAAAATAATAATAAATAAAAATAATAATAATAAAATCTAATAATAAAATTAAAATATTATTAAAAAATAAATCAGGTACACTTACAATTAAACTATATGTATAACATACACACAACGTACTCCTTCCAGTTTTTTGTGGCAAGAGGTTCATAGAATTGTTTACTACTGTCTCAAAACATTCACAGTATAGTCATGCTGGCATGACAACTGAGTACAATTTTTAGTAGCCTAACGTGTTGTGAAAACAATAAATGGTATGCCCAACTAAAACATGTAGTAAATATGGCAAGCTTGTAAATTAAGGGAGTGAAAACTAAGCAAAATCAGTGAAAGCTTCAACATGTAGCATGGAAGTTTCCCATTCTATATGCTATCTGTAAAAGCCTAATTTGAAAGACTTTAACAACTGGTTTGTGAGGTAATGTGCAATAAGTCAGACCAGCATCAAAGAATAAGCAGGGGCTCCCATTTTTGGGGGTGGTTTCATCTGGCAGGAGGCAGCCATCTTGGTTCTATGGGTTCAAATATGGTTGGTCAAATACCCCTATCATCAGGAAAAGCATAAGTAAAGACATGCTCCTGTGCTACTGAAAATGTATTTTTGCACAAACTAAATAATGTACAGAGGGACATTGCCTTTAAAGGTGGCAGAAGCACTTTGGGCGGACTAAACGCTAGCAGGTAGCAGGTACTGGACAGATGGTTTTTATGAAAGCTGTAAAATCTACAGTTTTGGAGTATGCTAGTAATTTTAATGTCTTATCTTGTGTTTCATTAATTTCATGTGAACCTTAATGTTGACTTTCGATGCAATTTTATTTATTTTGTTTTCTCTGTATTTACTGATATTTTATTATTTTATGGGCCAATGTGGGCCCATCAGCTGGACAAAATTGTTTGAAAGTCTATAGATCTGTTTGAAGTGACAAGTTATGCAAAACTTCTTAGAGAGGCACAAAACAAAATATAAAGAGACTCAAAACAGCTACAATGTAAAGCTTAACAACTTCAAAGAGACAAAATACACCTCAAGAGAATCAAAAGAGCTACCAAGTAATGCTAAACAACTTCAAAGATACACAAAACAACACCAAATAGGGGCAAAAGAATGCCAGAGCAAAGCTAAATGACTAGGCTACAAGAGATGCAAATTGACCATAAAAATAGTCTGAAACAACCACAAATCTGCTTTGTTTTTGTCTCTCTTTCAGTCCCGCACCCCTCCTACAAAGCTTGCAGTTGAGGCCCTAGGCTCACTCGACAGAATGTTGATTTGGGCATTCATAGACTTTCACAAACAGGCAAGTTCTCACACTCATGAGAACATTCCTGTTAAGTTTGCAAGCCTAGAAGCCAAGCTAGCAGACATGGTGACTTTTTTTTATATATTATGCTTATTTTGCACTACATTGTGATGACCAAAATGTTACTATTTGGTATCCATGTGTCATTCAAATTTACTTCATGTTCACACTTTGCAACAGAAAAAAGAATTGTTTTTTGTTTTGATTTTTTGTAAATTTTTCCTTAGTTTTTGTATCATTCTAGCAGAGTATTAACAAATAGAATGGAGCCAAAAGCTCACAGAAAACAGGGCCTATCTCAGGAACGCACTGTATCAAATATCTGAGAGGTGGAATATCGAGATCTAATGATGCTGCAGTTCAGTATGTATCATCAAAGAAGTTCCAAATAGTAGTTTTGAGTCAACATTCTGATCATTTCGATGATTAAATCTGGATCTTTGAGATGCTACTTTTATCTGTCCTTTTGGTGTAAACTGTATCCAACTGTTCTTCATCACTGCACTACTGTATGTCCAATTGCTTCTGGGTCCATGATCTTTGTCTTCCTAAAGGTGTATAGTACAGCTCCAGAAATGTCAAAAATAATAATAGCTTATCATGTACTGTAGCTATACCAAGATGATTTTCTGAGTTTTGTTAGATTGCTTTTAGGTACTACATATTTATTTAGCATTTTTTTTCCACACATGCAATTATGATGAATGACTGATCATGAAGAATATAACAATGCACATCCTGTGCATGCACCACTTGGGCTACAGTCTTTGTGTCACTGTGCTGTTGGAAACATCTGGTAATGTGTCTTAGGTGGGGCTGAGGGGGTTTACTCAGGGTGAAGACATGACAGGACATTTTGATCACAAAACGGTAATCATATCAACAGAATCAGAGTTGCCCATAAAGTTGACCCTAGAGAAACCCAGTCTGATGAAGGTGGAGATTGTACTGTTTTGTGCCTAGAAACTGCAAATGCTCATTATTTGAGAAAAAAAGATACAAAATGGTTTATTTGAGAATCAGAGGTTGAAAAATATTGTTTCTTCAATTCTCTACTTATGAAGACATAACTAGTCTCAATTTGTCTTGTTTGGTACTAGAATGTATGAAAAAAAAAAACGCTTCAAGAGTTTATGGGATATGGGTGTGTTACAATGTGATCCATTTATCACCATTCTCCCTCCATGCATTTGTAGGGCACATTGTTCACCAACCAACCTAATTCAGACTTGTAGGGTAGCAGGAGATAAATAACAAGTGATGGTAGCACAGTCCTACAGACACACAGAAACTTTGAAACCTACACTGCAGTGTAGTAGGGATCAGTAGTTGTATAAGCGTTGTCTTAGGGTCTCTGGTTTTGATTACGTGTGTGTAAAGTGCATGTAAGAATCTGTCTATGTAAAGCATGCTCTGCAGGCTGAGCTAAGCCAGTTGAGAAGACAGACAGCGGAGCTCACCAGCAGTGCAGCTGTAACTTGCGGGGGCAACCTTAGTGGAGTAGGTGGGCAGTCTGCAGTAGTAAAAAAAAAAACCCAGGATTGGTGGTGACTCTAAATTGCCCAAAGGTGTGAAGGGTTGTCTGTCTCTATATGTCAGACCTGTGATAGACTGGTGACTTGTCCAGGGTGTACCATGCCTCTTGCCCAATGACAGCTGGGTTTGGCTGCAGCACTCCTGTGACCCTTAAGAGGAAATGCTGTTAGGATAATAGATGGATGGGTGTTTGGGTTGTCAGGTCTTGTTGGATTTGGCCTTGTTCTAGTAGCTTGCACTTTATGGATAAACTAGTTAGCAGGTTCTTGTATTTACAAACGGTGGCCTTCAGTTACATTTGTCAAAATCAAGCTAATTTAGGCCACAGTCTGCTAGCCATATAGTCTGACTAAACTACCTAGCTAACTTGAAGTCCACAGGATAACTAATAAAAGCAATAATAATTAAAACAATAGCTACCCTAAAACCATGCTTAAAAATGAACATAACTTTGAAAAGCTAAGTGGACTTGGAGTTTGTAGTGGACTTTTCATCTACAGTAGCTAAGTACCCTACATTTGTCCGAGTTAGCTAGCCTAAAATTAGCCAAAAATCATAAATAACCTAGGTATTCTAAAATCTTAAATAATATCTCTGAAACTCAATATGTGGGCATGTAGCCTGCATCCTCTCTATCCCATGCTGCTCACATTTCCTCTCACTCCATCCTTTCCTCCTCCCCCACCTCCTTCAGTTTTCTGAGGAAGAACCTTCTTTTTGCACCCTTGTTGTTGTGTTTTTCTATTCTTTTTATTAGCTGATTTCTAAATGCATGTGTGGGAAACTTTAAAATTATGACTTTAACTTACCTGCAAATGGGCATGTGAAGAGAAGTCTCTCCTGTCTCGGAAAAAGAAAAAGGTTCTTGTCTTCTCTTCTGATACAGTGTGGGACATCAACAATTTCTTCTATGAACTTCATTTTCCTAATCTTTAGTTCACAATTCATCACTTCTTGTACAAGCGTGGGCATTTTTCACTGGTAAAGTCACTCTTCACAGAACAGCAGCGTGAGACGTGAACACTGTCTGGAAACAAACCAGGCTCAGTTTCATGAGTCAAATTGTGGTTTTCCAGAAGCTTTCCAATGCTGGTGTTGAACCATTTGTGCAAGTCGGGAAAATCAAGTGGAGTAATGCCTCATTTTTTCCATTTTGCCATATCAGAACATATATTAAGGTTCTAATATTGTGTCATCTTAACACTACTTTTCTAGTGAATCACTGATGCTGACATCATCTTCCTCATTACCTGCCTCTGCCTACCCATTACCTGCCTATTTACCTGCTGCTTCAGGTCTCTTCATGTTGCTGTGCCTTTTCCAAATGCTGCAGATTTTCATAATCTTAAAATATATATACATCATGCTATATGCTCAGATGCACTGAGTTGGAGTTTGGGGTTCATATCACTGTTGACTGATTAGTCAATAATCAGATGATCTAATGATAATCTGATTATCTGATTAGATTCAGGGTTAAATGGTTTGTATGTGTCCACTGGAAAGAGACAGAGAAAACAAGAACACGAGAGGCTTCCCTTCATTGAAGATTGGGGTTTGTGTTAAGGAGGCTGATGCTGGATATAATTTTGTTTGTCACTACACTGGAGAGAAAAAAATATAAAGAATCAAGAGCTGTATAAAATATATTTCAATGGAATGTTTATTATTTACCTTTTCTATTTTTGAAATCTGTAAAAGAACAAAAAAGGTGAAGCTGTAATAAATTCAACAGCATTTGTGAAAAAGAGACTTATAAAAACAGTTATGTAAAATGTATGAAGGTTTGACTGTGAATGCTGATTTACCTGAGCAACTCTTCTCCTTTACTGATAGGATAAATAAAAAACTGATGAATAATAAATACATTAAAAAAAATCATAAAACTACTGGGGAATTCAGTTTAAAGACAAAACATCAAAAACTTAATAAAAATATTAAAAGCTTATGCCAAAATTTTCCATGTGTCCTGTGCTTTTTAAAAAAAAATCATTTATACACACATTCTCCTGTGTATAAATGTATCTTCACAAGATTAACATCAACATCATCTACAACACCCTCTAGTGGACATACACACAGTTGCAACATGTGAAGCAGAAACTGGCTTAAAAAATAACAAGGAAGGTGTCGATGCTAAATGTGTATGGGGGTCCAAAAGCAACAAAGGAGAAATTAATAAACAGATTTAAAAAATAAACAAATACAATGAATATATACATTAATAAATGTGGAAATAAATACATTCATTCGTTTTTGAAGTGGTTCTCTCTTTGAATCTGTTAAATTATGAATGAATTAACCTTAAGAAGGCCTGAACATGACATTTCTGCAGAAATGAGGCACATATGGAACAAATTTAGACTTGACTTGTACATTCATGTTATCAACAGTATCAAGTTCAATAGTGTTTAAAATACTTTTTTATACTCAGTCAGACTGAGACCCTGAGAAATCAGTTTCTTAGTGGATTACTCGTAGTTTTGCCTAGCACTTATATTTGGGTACTAAATTTGTGTACTTTTACATACCTAGTATTCCCATTAGACATAAACAAAGACACAATAACCTTGATTCGAATAACAATCTGTGTCTGTTCTGTTTTTTGTTTTTTTTTTAAACAAAGAGGTCAGTTCCCTTACTGAAAAGTTTTACAGTTACATCTTCCCATGTGAATAGAAGAATGTATCATTATGCAAGCAGCACAGTTGTGTAGTGGTTAGTGGGTGTCATGTTTGCATGTTCTCCCTGTGCCCTCGTGGGTCCGAAGACATGCTGCTGGGTCAATTGATGACTCTAAATTACATGTGAATGTGAGTGTGAATGTTAGTCTCTCTCTCTCTCTCTCTCTGTATAGCGCTACACTGTACATCAGTCTTGAGACAGACTGGCCACCTGTCTGAGGTGGACTGTGCCTCTCTCCCAGTGACAACTGGGACTGTGGCTGCAACCCTTAACATGATAAATGGTTAAGATAATGGATGAGTGAATATGCAAAAATAGTTTCAGCAGTTTTAATTGCTGCCACTTCCTCATTAAGTCAAAATGAGTAAGGAAACTGCTGCATGTGTATGCCACATTGTCTTCAGGAGACATAGTCTTTTAAACAAAAAGGAGTTCAATATATTAGTTAATCGATGGAAAAAGCTGTGGTCAAATTCATTTAATGGTGAACGGTTAGCAATGTCAGATTGACTTTTTCAAAACTTCAAATATTTCCCCCTTTATTAGATTAATGCCAAAACAAACTCTGTGCATACATCATTCTGCACAATCAAGAATTTTCGAGTAGAGAGTCACTTTAATATTAGTTTATTGTATATTGATATGAAAGTGATGCAAAATGTATTAAATATGTTAGTAAACCAAACATCTAAATGCAATCAAGCAGTAACAGTAATGCATATACCTCACCACATGGGTCCACTGTTGTGTCAATTATCAAACATCTGAAGACAGACAAGACTTCAGTGGTCAAATCAGCTGTTTAAAAATGGTAAAAAATAAATTCACCTCTGACTGAAAAGCAATATCTTCAACCAATAATATTTGCAAACAACCCTTTGAAAAATAATTTATAATAGTGGCACCCTCTGACCTTCACTACCTGTTGCAAATGACATGTTCCAAGACACAGTTTAGGAATTAATCTACTGTCCCATAGACCAAAAAATGAATAATTATGTAGTAATCTAAGAGACAGATTGCCATTTCTTTCTCACCATTTCTCTCTACACCATGTTGCGCTATATAACTTGTGTTTTGAGCAGCAGCCAATGGTCAGAGTAAACACAGTATGTGATGTGAGAATGTGTGCCACGTTCTGATTGGTTGGTGGGGGCCACACCTCCAGCTAGTCAAAGTAGGTGGTCATAATTAATGATGTGTATGAAATACAATTAGTATGTAAACAAATGAGTCAACAAAAGGCTATCATAGCAAGGGGGCTTCTTGTCCTGTAAGATATTACTGATGTGTCAGATATCATGTGCAGGGCAACTTGGACTATGTTCTGCTGGAACAGGGGCCAGTGTTGGTTCTTCCAGCTCTCTGTCATGAACCCACCTTGGTTAAACATACAGCGTTTATTTATGTTGTGTGTGAGTGCATTGTCAATACTTACATAAGACTGAGGTCATTAGCACCATCCTGCTGACTCTTAATACACTACACAATTTACTTTGATAAATCTGATGTTTGATTCTAGGATATTTTGAAAATGAAATAAAAAAGCTTCATAAAACCTTTTGTTTTGAGAGTTTAACAAATTACATGCTGTGTGGACCAATGAGTTCTAAAAAGTTCAGAAATAAACTCATTTTATTTGGGTAGACTACTGCAGTGACTATGGGCAGATATAACTCATTTGTTAAACAACATATAAACATGCACCTGCGGCAACTGCAAAGTCCTATTAGTGACTGACAAAGCACTAAGAAATTATTCACTGACCAGTACTTCCAGTCTGTGAACTGTTCATAATGTATGCCCTATTTAAAACTGGACTAAGCTATTTATTTTGCACAAGGAAATGCCCAACTGCAGTCTATTGTCCACTAGTATAATGTGCTAAACAGCAGTGGTCTGCCCATCTATTCGTCCAACATGTTCTCATCCCACAGAGTCTAATAACATTTCCTACGACGTCAAATAAGTACAATAAGTACTTCCTAACCATTGCAATGTCTCACAAATATACACTTGAACTCAAGAATGTTTTTAGTCAAAGTTACTCTGACCTGTCCTATTCACATGGAGACAATATCTCAGGAAGGCTTTGAAGGAACATCACTACATTTGGTACAAACATCCACTTGGACTCATGGTTAAGTCTGGACAGACATACAAGCTGCAACTTCACTGACTGGCAAAGGTAGTTTCATCATAATTTAGCATTGCTAAACATATTTATAATAGTACTAAACACAAAGTACAGCTGATACTAATGGCTATGTCACTAGTTTATGGATGTATTTGGCCAACAAATATTTGACAAATAAACATCTATGAAAAGTCAACAGCAATTCATACAACAGCTTTTGAGATATCTCAAGCTGGACCAAAGTGTTGGCCTGATCAGCTAACACTGCCACCCATACCACAATGATAATGTTATTCAGGGTATTGAATAGAAACCAACAGCAACCAAAACTGCCAGGGTGTTTCAGTTTTTTATAGCCAATGCTGGACTTGACCTTACAGCAGGTCAACCTGTAGCTTTCACAGCTTTCTCACTACTCAGCAGCACCACAGATCCAACCTTGATGTCTATCAGTTCACTCAGTTCTTTTATGACCACATATTTTCACTGTTCAGCAAAATTAAGTTCACCTTTTGACACATGCACACACACACACACTCTCTCTCTGTGTGATAAGTGATGTCCACGTGCTGGCCAAAGTTCCAGCTTTGACTGTTGTGACCTATATTCCAGGTCATCCACACACACACACACACATACATCTTTCCATGAATGTGTTATATAATTCAGTGTCTGATTGGTCTGTTTTATAGTTAACTTCATGAGGACATTCAGTGACATTACCCTAAAATTAACCATCGGAACTAAACACCTTACCCCAAACCTAACTCCAAGTAAAACCGCATTCTAACCATAAACTTAAAACCAAGTCTTTATCCTCCAACAGCCCTTTCAAAATGTGAGAACAGGTCAAAATGTCCCCAAAACATCCTCATTCTCATGGTGAAAATCAGGCTCCTCATATTACACATTAAAACACAGTGAATCCCAAACTACAATAAAACAAAGTGGTTTTTACGTTTTTGTACAGTCAAATGCACACGTTGCAGTTTGGACCATTACTGGTCCAAGAAAACAAGCTGATTAAGGTGCTTTTAGCTCACTTTTAACAAGGTTAATTAATGAATAACCATTGCTGTCAACAGAAATTATGTTTACATAAGTTTGTCACATTATCTGCTAAACAACCAAATGATCCTTAGTCTGTGTGTGCTTTCAGAAGCTGAAGCTGAAAATCTGCTTGACAAAACTAAAACAGAGGTTCACATAATAACCCCACTGACTGATTCATATTAAAAGTGGACAAGACAACTACTACTACTTGTTTCTGACAAAAACCTGCTGGCATTATGAACCCTTATTTGGCCTTTTGAAAAAAATGTAAAAAAAAAACTCATGTCAAAGTGAAGATAGATTTCTACACAATCATATAAATTCATTAAAAATATAAAACAGAAACTGAGTGACCGTGCAAGAAGGGGACTAGTGAGGGAGCCCGCATGGGTGAGATGAGAGGACTACAGGTACTTGTCTTACTCCTCATCCTCCAACTAGTTTGTCTGTGCAAAAGCAGTTCTATGGCCTCCTGAACAGAAAATCTGTTTTGCCTTGCCTCTTGCCTCAATTAAGCATTAATGAGTGGGTTTATGTGATTTGCTCACCAGTGGGGCTCCGTGTTTGTCGCCTATGGAGGGTCTGGGAGCTGTTGAGTACATGTAGCTGAACAGACGCTTTGTCTTCCTGAAGGGAACGCCGCCTCCTCTGTTACTCATCTGGATAGAGACATAATATGGAGAGATTAACACAGCAGTGAGGGCTCAGTAGCAGTGACAGTGACATTAGGAGACGGTGGATACCAGTTTTATGTTTCAGGAAGTTAAGGCAAAGATTGCAGTCAACGTCGTGCTGAGTTAAGCCTGTCTACGCATGTATGCACTCTGCCTGTGATGTCAGTGAATGAGCTCACTATCTGGGTGGATGATTCTTTGGTGATAATGAAGGTTTATGAAGTTTATGTAACCTAAGTCAGGAGCTGAACAGAGGTGAGTTTGGGTAACAAGAACAACGGGGCAAAGGGTGAAGAGGAAGATAAAATGAATGAAGAGGAAGATAAAACATCCATTCTAACCCTTTATTTCCATCTTTTCTTTTAAAACTAGGTTGGTCACGCTTAACGACCCACTTTATGGGGGATGGAGGGCTTATCAGAGGTGTGATTTTTACATCTGCCCACACCCTTGCTTTCCATTGTTTCACTTAGCAAGCCTCTTCAGGGCAGTTGTGAAGTGAAACCATAGTCTCTAACCAACTTCCCTCAGACTGAAAAAGCTACTTGGATGAGTAGTGAAACGTTTCAACCTAACAAGAAAGAAGTCCAGTTGCCATGATGCAATTTCCAGATCACATAATTACCTTAGTGTGCTTATATAATGTATGTGTAACATGTTTCAGTGCGGCTTTAGTATAGACTGGATTACTGTGCCTTTTTGGACTTAAAAAAATGTGACTTGAGTCAACTCTTTTCCTTCTTGCAAATTCAGAAAACATCTTTCTGGTTCTTTCAACATACTATAAAACATACAATAATATTAAGTTTCATAAGTTCACTGATGCATTTTTTAAGTATTTGCTTGCCTTCCACTCTTTTGCACAACATAAGCACTAAACTAAATACACAATTTTCAAGATTCCACAGGCAATTTACTACTCGCTATTTGGGGACTTAGTAAATCAAGGCCTTAACGTTTAACTTAACTTTATAGAACTGAAATACTACATGGTTTTACTTGAAATTATAGTTAGTTATAGTAGTTATGTACTACTATATAGGCCTAAATGCGAGTGTTAAACTAGACCTGAAAGAAAGACTGAGGAGAGTCAGTGATGAAGAGGAGGGAATGTATCAGTAAGGAGATAATATGTGAGATTAAAATTGATATATTGGTGTTGCACTGTTAAAGTAATGCTTGTATGGGTAAAGTTAATCAGTAAATCATCCACTAAGCATTGACTGATTGTGCCTTATGTGTGAAAGCACTTACAATAATCTAATGACATTTTTGATTTGATTCCTTGTATACAGGTCTGCTGGTTTCTGCATAAATTGGTCAGGAAATGTGATCTGATCTTCACTTAAGTCATAAATATCAACAAACAGCATTTCTAAGCTGAGAAAACACAAACAGTCCTGATCTTTCATCTCTATTGAACACACCCGTTAAACATACAGAGTGATGATAGAAAAAATAATAAATAACTGCTTAAACCACCTTTGGCAGCATTAACCTAAAGCAAGCTCTTCCTGTAGCTGTGGATTAAACCTGCACAATGTCCAGGAGGAACTGGACCAGCTCTTCCTCACAGAGCTGTTTCAGCTCAGATTTATTCTAGGACGTCTGGTGTGCAAAGTTCTCTGAAGGTCATTCCCACAGAATCTTTATTGGGTTGAGGTCTGGGCTCTGACTAGGCTACTCAGAAAGGTGGATTGTGTTTTTGTTTGTTGAATCAAGACATCACCGGCACCATAATAAGTGCAAAAGACTCCAGAAGCACGATCAAGGTCTACACAGCTTCAAGTGAGGAAGGAGGACTGGAACCTAGGCTCATGTACAAATGACTGACTGGAGAAACCGTCTGCAATCTGGCGCAGTCAGGAGGGAACTCTAAGGCATCTCTGCCAACAACTTGATAAAGATCCAAACAACGTTCACTTTAAGGTTTGCTTTATCTGTGCATTGTGAACACATCCTGCTCCAGGTTCACTTCGCCTTTTGCCAACGTATTACAGCCCTTTAGGCTCATCGTAGACGGATCACATGCTATTGCACTGGGACATTCAAAAAAGCAAACAGCATCAGGGCTGCTGCTAGCAATACCAGGAATGAAGTACACATGAAACAGCAGCGTACATCTTACAGATATTTCAAAGTTTTCCTTTAGTTTTCAGCTAATATGGAAGCATCTCTGCCATGTACTGTTAATGCTGAATTAATGCAACTCTGGTAACAGAGGTGAAAATACCTTAGTTATACCATAGTTATTACAGTTCAATTAATAAAGTATAATAGACTTAGGTTTTGATATAAAATGTATGTTTTCTTGATGCAGTACAATAGTAAGTCAAACAACTGCACATAACTGAATAGCTTAAACTATATAAATAATGTGAAAATAAACATTTAAGAAAAAAACAAAAATTAATAATAATAAATTAAATTCCACATTATATGCTCTGTAATTTAATGACAAAAGGTAGAACTTAGAGCTTAGGCCATTATCATTTATAGTTGAGTGAATGCCCTGCAAATGTTCTGTCCAGTGGCTTGGTCAGGTTCTTCCTCTTCCCTGTCCACCTGTGGTCCATAAGCCATGTTTTCACCTGTTTAATCTTGATATTGTGGTCATTTCTTTTGAATAAGCAACACCAGTGAGCTTTAGGTCTGCCATAAGCCCCTTCTACTAACATTCTTGCTTAATTAAGTTTGTAATTAAACTTTGCTGATCTTGTGTTATGCCCTCTCCTTCATTATGGTTATGGCACCAGTGGATATGCTGCATCAGTTATTATTAATACGGGAACACCAAACCCCTGGATTTCCTCATTCCACAGTGAGAAAAGACTGGCCTTTCTGGAAAAGTGTAGAGCTGGAAAATACTCTTTTATCATGTACTTTTTCAGGCCAGCCCACATTTATGTCCCAGAATTGTAGTTTGTGGTCAACTACAGCCTGCAGTATAACTGAATATTGTAGATAGTTTGTGCATACACACACGAAATGGACACCAAAGGAAATTTATATAAGTAGCATTTGTGGTTTTCAACTATTAGACCCTTTGCATAGCTTGACAAACTTCTGTGGTCCACCATATTTCTCCAAATGCGTGCACAGCTCACTTAAGTCATCACTTTCAATTGAAATTGAAACATTCTAGAATGGTGCCTGTTGAGGGGCAGCCAGAGTGGATTTAGAAGGAGAATGACAACATCTCTGGTGACTCTATAAAAATTTTTTTGAACAATGGCGAACCATGGAGACTTCAAATAGTTCTAACACTGGGAGCTAGTAATAGCAGTGTTGTTGATTGAACAAGGTGTCTCTCAATCACCCTCTTTGAACTATTTGATGCTACATGAATCAAGTGACCCACTGTCGTTTTGACTCAATGTCGCAACTCTTCTACCTCTAGGGCTCTGGTAGCAGCCAGTCACAGCAGCTCCTGTCTTTGTGTGCTGCTTTTGTTAATTTTGTTTTGAGTTTTTGTTGGCTATTTTCCTCCAACTCACTCAACTTGTGTGCCTTTCTGAAGTAATGGGTTAAAATTAACTTAGTGGGATCTATCTGATCCCCTGCGTTTGTGAGAAGACTTTTGGGGACTTTGTTGGTAGGTACACATTACCATGCATTAAGTTTTCAATTCAGTTCAATTAAATTCAACTTTATTTGTATAGCGCCAAATCACAACATAAGTCATCTCAAGACACTTTACAGTGTAAGGTTTAGGTCCTTACACAAAATATATATATACAGAATATTTGTAGAAAACCCAACAGTCCCACTCGAGCAAGCGCTAGGCAACAGTGGAGAGGAGTTTTGTTTATTTATTTTTACACATGGCAACAGCTAGCCTGCTATTAGCTCCTACCAAAAGCTGAGGAGGCAGAGGTGCTGCACAGGGTGGAAGCCCTAAGAAAAATCTCAGTGTCTCTCCAATAAAATGGACGACTCATCTGGGCTGACCAAGGACCAAAAGACTTTAAGAAATATAACAAACTGTATTTTTTTAAAGAAATATAGCACAACTGTAGAGCAATATTCATTTCTCGATTGCTTTTCAAAGTATTCATTACTACTTTTTTCTAATTCATGCAGGACTAATCAACAAAACTTCTTAAATGTTTTTAATTAGTGTATCCGGGCATCACTCCTCAGGAACAGGCAGATGTCCAAAAGGTAATCACCAGCCCACAAGATACACAGATGTCATGCATGACAGGGGAAGGTAACTGCAAAATTTAAGAAAGCCAATATAAAGATGTATTACAGGACAAAAAATAAAAATTCCTTCAGGA
This sequence comes from Sandelia bainsii, assembly GCA_032362345.1. Taxonomy (NCBI): domain Eukaryota; kingdom Metazoa; phylum Chordata; class Actinopteri; order Anabantiformes; family Anabantidae; genus Sandelia; species Sandelia bainsii. Next base: position 2,223,674 of record JAUMHL010000029.1, on the reverse strand, counting down.
CAACCCAGTGCACCACACGATTATTTTTCATACCTGCACAGTACAGGCATAATTCCTTTAATTACATTACATGCAATGTACATTACATATGCCTTTTAATCTGATTTCAACTGTAAAAAAAACTGATTAATAAAGTTTAATTTTTAAAAAGTCAGTGTGATGTCACAGTATGAAAGCAAACATCAAAGACAGAATGTTATGATGTCACAGCATTAAAATATTTAAAAGCAAACATCAAAGCCAGAATGCTAGGATGTTACAGCATGAGGACAAAATCTCATTGAGTTTGAAAACTGATATTTGCAAGGAAGTTGCATAAATTATTGATTCTGAGAGTCACTCTGAACTAAAGATGTCTGTGATTAACAAAGTCACTATGAAGAACTACAAAAACAATGACCTGACTGTCATTGAATATGAGGCAACACTGCTCACAGAGTGTGTAAAGGGGATCCATTCAAAGCTAGCAAAAGTGGATGAAGCCATTATAGCAAGGAAAAGGCTTGAGGAGGAATTTGAAGAAATGACTGAGAATAACATTCTCAGCCACAAAGAGTTCCTCAGGAGTTGTGAGCGGAAAGCTGCAGAGGCCCAGATGCTTTTTGAAACCACGAATATGAGGAATCAAAATTTGAGGAAAGAGAGAGAAAAGGTAAGTGGGGAAATGATGGACATGCGCAGTCAAATGGCCATGATGCGCAATGCCTGTGAAAGGTATAAAAAATACAAGGACCTTCTGTTCAAGGTGTCACCTGACGAGTGGCAGGAGGCCCAGAAAGCACAGAGTGCAGAACACACACTGGTGACAGATAGTGACAGTGTAAAGCATAAGGAAAAGCTGAAGCTATCTTTCAGTGATTCCCAGGACATGTCACAGTACATGACATCAATGATAGAAAAGAATGTGTTTCTAGTTGACAACATCAACAATCACGCTGAGACAATGGAGGACAAGAAGAAGCTCATCGCGAACACCTTAAATAAAATTAAAGAGCGTGAAGACGAACTAAAATCTTACATAGTTGAGAGGAAGGCCAACATTGCAAAAAACAGGGAGAAAATTGCAACACTTGAAAAGATGGTTGAGCTGCATGAAAACTTAAAACATGAAGAGACAGAGGGTATGTTGGACGCTGTGGACAAGAAGGTGTCAGCTGTCCATTACAGCAGGGAGGATTCCGAGAAGGCCGCTCTGACCACGTTGGATAAGCTGTCTAAAATGGAGTATCATATGTGTACACTCCTCCAAGAAAGTGAGAATGTTCCTCAAGAACTCTTGGACACACTGAGGCAGTTAAAGGTGACTGAGAGGAGGAACAGGTTCCATGCAGAAAGGCTTAGATTAGAATGGGAGAAACATTTAGCAAAGATGCAGAAGTGCATGAAAAAAATCATGAGTGAGCCCAAAAAAATAACTGGGAGAAAGCTCATGCCCAGATGTATCCCCTTCAAACAGGAGATTGAATGCATTGAGGAGGAGGAGGAGGAGGAGGAGGAGGAGGAGGAGGAGGAGGAAACGCCCCCAGCACCAGAGGAGATTGTTTGGAAAGAACTGATAGACGAAAACGAAGAGCACACCTCCATCAAACCTCTGCAGAAATTTGCCGAGGAAATGACTAAGAGAAAGCAGAAGACAGATCAAGAGAAGACAGCTGCAACGCTTCGGCAGATGAAAAGGGAGAAATACGATGCTGCAATGGAGACTGCTGAACAGACTGCTAGGAGAGAAAAGCACCTCCAGCAGTGGGTTCAGTATGAAAATCACATGGCAGCAGAGAATGTACGATTTCAGGAACACCCGGTGCAAACCCGCTTCCCACCCATTTCCAAAGCAGCTAAAACCACCTCAACTGACAAGACTTCAACAGCAAAAGTGTTGTTCACTGACACTGTTGAGACATTCAGTGGTTCCTCAATTGAAGTCAGGAAGCCACTGTCCAAATATCCCAAAGCTAAACAGCAGGATTCCAACATCTTGGAGCTCAGATATGAAAAAAACAGAACGATCCACCTGCAACAGTCCCGGCCCCTCACTCGCCTCCCCCCATTCCAAAATGTAATCAAGCAGAGGTCCAGAAACAAATGATCTGGACGAGATCCAGATGGATGGATGAGATTAATTCATCCACCCATTCATCTATAATGGATAGATTAGATGGATGGATGGATGGATGCACAGTGGTTTGCACTGTCACCTGACAAAAAGAACTTAAGGACAACATAAACCCAATAATAGCATAATAATAATAATAATAATAAAGAATTGAACATAACCAAATCAGAGAGATACTGTTGGATTATTAAAATTCTGTGTAGTGTGTATATTAATGTGATGGAAGTGGGAATGTGCAAGCAGCATATAGATAAGTATGAATGAATGAATAACCTAAAGTGAAATAAGAAAAGACCCAAAACATAGTACTGTGGACAGAATACCAGAATTAAATAAAATAATTTAAACATAGTATCATATGTTGATGTAAGCATTTCACAGAATATCAAAGTCTTATGTGTGAACCAATACTGTAATCTACAGACATCTGTCATATCAGACATACTGCAGTTCCTTTAGTTCATTTTGTAGAAAGATTTAACTCTAGGCTCATAATAATAAGGACAGTAGTATTAAAGTGAGAATAACAGATGCTAAATGAACAGTTCATCGTAACTCCCACCCACATTTATAGTCTCACTATTTTCACATATTCTTCAATATTAATACTTTTGACAAATATAAGGAATCTATAAAGTTAAAGTCAACAACTGTGATTTAAAAAGGGTGAAGGGTAGGTGTCAAAGTGGAAGCCTACCAAGTATCTCGTCCACAGAAACAGGCTTCTGCTTGGGAAGAGTTCCATCTCGCCTGCTGCTTTCTTTCCTATTTGAGGTTGTCCAAAAAGTTTCAAAGTCTGCAGCTCTGCAGCTACTGGAGTTGATTAAGATCTATGAAAGACAAAAATGTGTTTATATTTTTGATTTAAGTGTGCATGTTTTGTATGTGCCCAGGGTTCATGCACCTTTTCCAGTGTCAAATTCAAGCACTTTTCAAGAACTTAAGGTCAATTTTTACACTTTTTCAGTACTTTACAGCTGTGGTAAGTAACATATCACTGTTTCCCCTAGGTTATCAGCGTTGGGGGGGTGGGGGATGGGGGCGCTGTGGACACCTGCAGAAACACGCACAGAAGTTCTCACTGTGCAAATGTTCATATGGAACCTTTTGCTTGATGTCTCCAAATGCACAAGAAATAATTCTACATACATATATGTTTTGTTTGCTTAATATCAGCTTTATAGTTTAAATATGATTGGAAAAAAAAAGTGCCGCTCCCAGTGTGTGTTATGCGCATCGCACTGCGCCAGGGCCGGTGTTTGTGTGTTGGCCTTTATGCATTAAAAGTCCTATTTCCCGACATGCGCGCCGGTGTGTTCACCTGTGTGTGTGTGTGTGTGTGTGTGTGCGTGCGTCGCAGCAGAACTCCGCCGCACACGATACAAAGACACAGAAATGACGTCGTCATGTGAATACGCTAAATATCATGAGGCTGTTTAGTTAGTTTAATAAAAGGACAATGTACAGACCTGTTCTATAGGAAAGGGAACCTGAAATGACTTCTAATGTGATCTGTACAGAAAATCTAACTAAATACAATTAACTTGACCGTCTTGGGGGGGCAGGTGGTGCTGTTGGGGGTGCGGGGCGCCCCCCTTGTATAATGGTAGGGGAAACACTGCATATTTATATAAATACATACATGAAATACACACTGAATACATACTGAAAATGATTATTTCATTGTTTCAGTAAGAAACAATTAAAAAAAATTTAAAAATAGTGTTATTTATACCTGGTAGATTATGTAGAGGTGAGGGAAAACCATCTCTTATGTTTTCATTATTGGGATTTTTTCTGATCCATTCATCTGAAAATACACCAAATCAATCATAGCAAAACAATTTACCAAGATAACCTTTCTAAAACGTTAAGGTGTACTTACTTACTAAGTTACCATGTTGCCTCCACTACATAATAACATTATTTGTTACCAACAGTAACACTAACCTGAAGTTGCAAGCTACTAGCAGTAAAAGCAGCCTTGATGTTACATAAAAAGTAAATAAAAATTTGTTGTTTCAAACCACATAACAGCTAACCTAAGTCAAACATCATGATGGTTCAGGTTGATAATCAAATGAATGGTTTGAACCGCTCAAAGTCAACATTTAAAACACATTAATGTTAGCTACTTTGAAATCTAACTAGCTCATGCTAACTAAAGCTATGGCAAAGATAGCGTTTGTATTCTTTTTAAATAGAGCAATGGAAGAACAAGGATGTTTAACTTAGCCAAATACGTGACATTTTTGCCCATGGACTATTTGGTTTTGATTTTCACTTGAACCCCCAGTTGACTATAACTTTGTTTGTTAAATAACTTGCCTGATAAGTTCAAGTAAAGTTCGGCGCAAAAACATAGTGACGACCTGACGCCATGATGCACATGCGCAGTCCACTTCTTCTTTATTTCGGCTGGCAAACCAGCTTAAAGGTGCAGTATCGCCACCTGCTGGACTGGAGTGGAACAGACGAGCAGAACCACAGACTGATTTGATCTAACTTTCAAATTCAAGATTACTACAATTGGAAGTCTATTTAACAACCAAGTACTAAAGTACAGTGTCTAAATGTTACTTAAAGTATAAACGTAAGTACTCTAATAAGTGTATTTTAAACAATGTATCTGTGAAGATTCTCAGTCATCCAGGTGAAGTTGTCTGGAAGTTGAGTCATGGCAACTGGACTTCTTT
>JAUMHL010000029.1:2208571-2218765 GCA_032362345.1 Sandelia bainsii | reverse complement strand
CACTTGGGATATCCACAGGTTTTAAGGGCTGTCTTCAGATGCCTGTCTTCCTTATTTTTGGCTTCTGTGGAGGTGGGGATGTTCTGATCACTCCTAGTTTGTGTTGTAGTGGGTGATGTGAGTCAAATAATAGACAAACAATTTAAACAATGTAAAATTTGATGCTGATGCTGCAAACATAAATGTAGAAGATTAGTCCAGATTTGTTTGAGAAATTCTCAAAGGTGAAAATTCAGACTAAAATGTGTTGTTACGTACAGACTGTGGAGCAAAAACAGCAGCAGGTAATTATTGACGGGAGGTTTAATAAATATCGAATGATTTTATAAAACTCTAATCCTGCAAAAGGTAACTAGTAACTAATGATGTTAAAATGAATGTAGTGGAGTAAAAGTACAATATCTTCCTCTCATTTGTAGGGGAGCAAAAGTAAAATGGAAAGTACCTCAAAATTGTACTTACTGTAACTTACCACCTTTGCTGAGTGGTGGATTCATACGTGAGCAGTTTGACTAGTTTTTTGTTTCCCTGCTTTATTTTACATGTCTTAGAGTGGATCTTGTGACTTGTTGGGCACACGCACACGCACACACCTACCCATTCATCACATTCATTCCACAATATGTAGTTCAAAGCAATGACATTTATAATGAGCAGAAACATTAACTTAATTTTCAGGCTGATTTAATTTTATAAAAATAAAAGTCCTTTGATGTGAACATTTTAAATATACAGTAAGAGCACACTGATCAGTGAACATACACATTGAATCATATCATACTGTACAGTACAACAGGAGTTTATACATTTCTGCACACCCTAATACACACATTGCAGCTGATTAGAGTGCTTTTAGCAAACTTTTAGAAAAGTTAACTAAAGGATAAACACTGCGGTCAACAGAAATCATATTTTCACACAGTAACTGTTTAACGGTGTAACATTGTCTGCTAATCTCTAACCAGATGATCTTTAATCCTTGTGTGCTTTCAATAACCGAACATCTGCTTGTTCTACAGTTTCAGCCTCCACTAGCACGAGGCCACCAAGCAGGAGTTTGCATAATATCCCCAGTGACTGATTCACACTAATAGCAGACCAGTCAAGCAAGGAGAGGCACTTTTTGTTTGTGAGGAATACCTGCTGGCATCTTGAAACCTTAAGAACTGACTGAACAGCACCATAAAAAATTCTTAAAAGGAATCAACAAAACAGACGTTTTTCCATGTGAGGTAAAGGACGGAATCATTTCAAACTGGAAGACACGTGCTTTGTGTTCTAGTCTCAGTCTGAACATCTTACTGCTGCTGGGAGATAGCAAACATGTTTGATAAAGGTAAATTGAGTCCAGAGGAAGCTACTGTAGCAGCTAGATCTTAAGCTGACATATAATGAAACAGTCGCTATAATCTTCTAATTGAACATTTAAGAAATATTACGCTTCACTGCTTTGAATTTGTATTCAGGATTGTGAAGAAACCTGCTCTGTCATTATATGAAGCCAACCTTAATACATCTGATTTGATCAATTGCTGGTTTTAAATCACAATTCCAGTATGGGTCAGTCCCATTCATCTGTCCATCTCTAATTTTCTCTCCATTTTTCTGTCTGGATTCATCGCTGCATCTTTTACTGTCCGCCATCTCGACTCAGAACATCAGTGTTGTTCTTCTCTTTCTTTATCTGTAGCATGCACGCAAAGAAAGCAGGTGGAAAAAAACACGGAAGAAGGTTCAGAATTCGATCATGGAAACTCCCCGGCCATAAAGGACGCTGATGCTGGGCCTTTTCTTTCACCTTCCTTGGCCCATTTTGGTCACCACACTGGGGTAACAGTTCAGGTCCCACAGTGCCGCCCTACCTACGAAAGACAGCTTATGTCTGGCTTGTGAGCTTGTTTGTGTCAGACGTCGTCGGGTCACGGCTGAATCACTTGGCAGTGTGGTGGACGGCGAGGTCCAGTGGCTCCCTGGAAGGAACACACCAATCATCAGCCTCCAGACTCAGCTTGTAGTGGCGGAGAGCGCTCTTGTTAAAAACCGGCAGCCTCTCCACGGAGTCTGTGGACAACACCTAGAGACAGACACAGAGAATATAAGGATAGTTGACTCCATGTGTTTCTTTCCTGCTTGCAGGTTTATTTGGACTTATCTGGGTCGCACTAGATTTGGGTCCTGATCTTTGCACACAGATAACATAGTTTCAAACAAGCTCTCATTTTAAATAAATCTATTGTATATCTGCTGTCAGAAGAATAAATGTAAGTAAGTAATTAGTTATATTTAACTAATTAACTCTGCATCTCATTGTTTAATCAATACAAAATCTGACTTGTGAAAGCTACAATTTTACACTTGGCAGGTGTTGTGTGCCAAGACCAACATACATGTTAATCAAGGTGTTAGAGTGACGTGTGTGTGCTGTATGTGTGTTTGTTACCTTCAGGTGTATGACAGCATCAGTGCCGTAGCCCTCCATAGAGTAGAGCTGCAAGTCTCCCTGGAAGTAGCGAGCATAGAGACGAGAGATGGGCAGACCATAGCCAAACCCAGCCTGTGCGCACACACACATAAATACATAAATACTGTATATATGCACACACTTCAGCTCTTGTCTTATGTTAATGTTATGTTGTAATATATTAATGATAAGCAGGATTGTGTGATTTGCTCACCAGTGGGGCTCTGTGTTTGTCGCCTATGGAGGGTCTGGGAGCTGTTGAGTACATGTAGCTGAACAGACGCTCTGTCTTCCTGAAGGGAACGCCACCTCCTCTGTCACTCATCTGGATAGAGACATAATATGGAAATCCTGTCTAAACATGGATGCCTGGTGTGTACGGAGCCTGTGATGTCAGTGAATGAGCTCAGTATATGGGTGGATTATGATTCTTTGGTGATAATGAAGGTTTATGAATTTTATGTAACAGAGGTGAGTTTGGGTAACATGAACAATGGGAAAAAGGATGAATCTAAGAATGAAGACGAGGAGAAAATATAATCACATTAGTGTTCATATAACCTGCTTATGTGCTTTAAGCATAGACTGGATTACTGTGCTTTTTAAAGATGTTTTTGCTGAACTAATTCTGTTTGTATTATTGAAAATTTCACCTTTCTGGTTCTTTCAACATAGTGTTGCATGTGTCTTGTCCTGCAGTCCTTTGTCACATAAGCACCTCAGCAGAAATCTAAATTCCCTGCTTTGACTTGTGAATTTCACTCCAGTTTCTGTTGCAGCAGGGCTCAAGTTTGTGCAAAGAGGCAGCATTTTTAGCCTTTTAATTAGCGTTTTAGTACTGAAGCTGCTATCTTTAGGACAGAAGAGATTTCACTGCATTTGGCAGAGGACTCACACACCTTGATTGACAGGTCCTCTTCACCGAGGGCGATCATGACTTTGATGGGAGGGAGGGTCCTGCTGGCCTCGTGGTTCTCAATAGTGGCTCTCATGGCATTCTGCAGAGATGAAACAAGAAACAGGGCTTGTTAGCTGCTGCGTAGCCAGTAGTTCGGGACACAATTACACATTCATACAAACGTTTTATTAAAATGTCCAAGAAGTTCAATATCTTGTAAAACCTTCTTGATTATGTACGTAAAGTAGTAAATGCAAATCTTTGAGGAATTCGGTTTTGGCGCTTATTGGTAGTATAATATTTTAGTGGGTGGGTTGCTCCACGAATGAAACAGTTGTAGCTCTGGAAAAAACTTTTATGTAAAGCCTGGGGATGTAAAGTTTGACAGAAAGTGGAAATTTTACCATGCTCTAAGGGTCGGATTCAAAGTTGAATTATGGGAAATGTAGGATTTGCATCTCTACAAACTGGGTTGGAATATTGCCACCTCTATCTGTCTGTGTCCCAACTCTATGGAAATGAAACACTATGGTGGTACTTACTAAGTTGTAAAGACTTATTTATTACTACCAACCTCATTTCGAGAGAAATTGCAACTGTTTTTCTAAAATGCAATAAAGACTAAAATCTGTGATTTATTAATATGCTTGACTTTTGCATTTTTTGCTGGTTACAGTCTGAAGGGTCTAAATAGTCTTTGGCACAGAGAACCTGAAAACATGCTCAAATGTGGACTCGTCTGACCATAGAACACATTTCCACTCTCTTTGGCCCAACTGACATGATCCCAGAGAACTGCAGTGTTTCTGCACAGAACATCAGTTCTGTGCAGAAACTGGCTTCCTCCTCTGAATTCTATCATTTCTGGATGCAGTAGAAGATTGTGTTAAGTAACATCTGTTTTCCAAAGTACTCCCAAGCCCACATGGCTCCTTTCACCACAGCAGCATGATGGTTTCTGGTGCAGTTCTGCCTGCAGGTTTGAAGGCCACATACATTCAACTGTGATTTGGTGGTTGGTCAGTGAAAACACTGAAAATCTTTTCTTTGTACTTTTGTTTCAGATATCAACTTTTTGCATTTTAGAAATAGTCCAACAATTTCTGGAAATGGTGACAGTATATCCTATAGCATTTCGTGTTTTTGTGCAGATGCAGTATTATTTGTTACCTTAAACAATTCAAAGAGCATGTGGTACAGGTGAGATGGGATGTATGAGATTTGGATGGGCTCTCTGTTGTTGTTGGCTAGATGACAGGAGAAAACGCAGTATAGTGTCAGCACTCTGTATACACACACACAAACTAACAACTGATGTGTTGCAGTGTGTTTTTGTGCACCTCACCATTTATCTGCCTGAGCTCCAGCTCTGGTGCTCCCAGGTAATACTGCTCACACAGCAGCTTAGCACTCTCATATGCATCTGAAGAGAGAGAAAGAAAACCAGCTCTATTCTTTGCCCTGTGTGGACATGATAAAAAAGCACATAAAGAAAAACCTATGCGATAAATACAAGGTTATAATCAGTGTAAACATTATGACTGTTGGACCACAATCAGCAGCTTGGACTCTCTCTGTTCAAACACAGAAAGTGGGCCAAACTGGACGAGCAGGGAGCCAACTCCATCCCACTTATCAACCTGCTTCATATGATGTTATCAGGAAAATGATAGAACATTGGAAACTGCAGTGGGAAAAATAAGGAAACTAGTCTTCACACTATACGATTTCACCAGTCAGCACGTGAAAAAATCATGTTACACCGTTATGTGTTAAATGACTGACATCATATCATGGCTGATTAAACACATTACGTGTCCCTGAGGCGAAAAAAAAAGAGATGTTTATACAGACTGGTCCTTAATTGATGGTTTATGGTGGTCCTGTGTTATGTAAATGTCAATAAAATGTAAACACAATCTGATGTGTGTTTTAAAATGATTTGTAGTATATGTGAGATCTTTGACAGCTAATTCAGCCTGTTTTGCACCTGAAAATACATCATGAAGCAGTCGTTCTCTGGAGATAATCTGATCAAGTTTTACTGCTGATCCACAACTGATTTTATTTTTATTTCCTCTTTTCTGGCACTTAAGGGGAGTTGAAAGTAGTGTAACACTTAACAAAATTATCTAAACAGCAGAAGTAGTAAGCAGTGCTCCAATCAACACGTTAATAGCCTTGTCAATTTATAGAAGAGGTGAGTGCAGTCACCGCTTTATATCATAACTATTAACAAACACTTGATGTAGGACAAGTATAATCACTAATTACAGTTTAAAACGACCCACGCCTCTCTCTCTCTCTCTTCTTTCTCATTACCTCGTGCAACCTCTGTCACGTCACACCTGGAGTCAATGCAGCCAATGGTGTTGGGGTGGGCTGGGTTTGTGCTGCCACTGAAAACTAATGCTGCAAGAATGTAGAGAAAAAAGAAATTATTAGTTAGTTATTATGTTTCCTACTTTATCAGATACATATTTGTAATATATGAATCTCCACTGAAGTTATTCTGTCTTCAACTGTAGTGTGTGTTTGTCTGTGTGTATGTGGCAGCTCACTGTGCTGGTTGATGAGCATGCGGATGGAGATGCGGCTGGTGTAGAAGCGGTCCAGGAAGTATTGGATGTTGTGGTCGGTGACGGGGTCCTGCTGGCCGAAGGCCTCTTTGTACTCGATGACCCCCTGAGCCATGGTGGGCACCACCTCGTTGTGCCGGTTCCTGATGGCCTCCAAGACCTCCACAAACCTGGTGGCACAGGAAAAGACAGGAGGAGAGGAAGAGGGCAGTGGTGAGGTTAGATAAAAAGTGGTCAAAGTGGCATTACACTCTCCAGTTCAGATACTACGTAGAAATGTTACACTCACATCTCGAGGACTCTCTGTTCATCTGGGTTCTTGTCCAGAAACTGCAGGATCTCCATCAGACTCTGGATGTACCTGAGAGGACACAAACATAGAAGAGTCACTCACTAGGATCTGCTTGTGTAAAATTCTTTGCCCCTAAGTTACCCTAAAATCAGATTTTTTCACAGAGGCGTAATAAAACAAAATCTGTTTTTTCACATCAGATCTGGGTCACATTTGTATGTGGGCATAGAGCTGATTCATATCTGATCTCTGACATTGTGACCACTGTCTGAATGATAGTTTATACTTATGCAACTTTGGCACAAACATTCAATTGGTTCAAGGATGATCTTATTAGATTTTGGTTGTCAAAGGTCAACGTCACTTTAACCTCATGTCTGTCCCATTCTCATCCACGCTATATGTCAGACACGCCTTGAGGGTTTTTCACTACATCTGGCACAAACATCCACTTTGAACAGACATGCAAGTAAACTACAACCTGACTGGTTGGTGGAGGCATATGACCGCACACCGGTAATTCTAGCTTAATTGATGAATTACTATGCTGGCTGTGCAATACTACTTAAATTGTATCTTATTCTGTTATTGTCAGTACCTCAAACTGGGCGAGCAAACTAGTAAAACAGAGAGAGAGAGAGTGGAGGAGGAGGGGACAGAGAGGGGAATGTAAACACTTCCAGACGTCACTAGTGCTCACATGTGGAAAGGAAAAATAGTGCCAATGTGACCTTGGCTACATGATATATGTGTCTCGGCTGTGTTTTAGGAATCTAAGCAGTGTCATCTGACACTGAGAGGTGAATCTCAGGGTCGGTAACTTCCAGAAACTTCATCAACGGGTGGAGTCAGCGCTACTAAACATACAGTACATCATGTTTATGCTGTTGAACATTGTAGTTCCTGTTTCAGAAAGCTAAGTGTCTGTGAGTTGGCTCACAAGACAAACAACCACTGTACTGCAGATCTCTAATTCACCCCAACTCTCACTCCTCCAAAAAAAAGTGGAAAAAAAAAGAGTGAGGAAACCCATCTTCTGCCAGAGATTCCTAGAAAGCTCCTAGAAAGCATGATGCGTTCAAGAGCAAGGGAATAATTTCAAAATAAAATGATAAAATAAAAAATAAAAAGTTATAAATATTAAAGTTGTGCTCAAATCAATGCTGCAGTTTCAAAATAGAAAAATCCATCAACCACACAGACGCTTTGACTTTTTAACAAAATAAGAGTCGCAACCCATTGTGAAAATCTGACTTGTCCACTTAAAACATATTAACTTTAAAGAACTGTGCGATCCCTTCATTAGTTACTCTTTTGTTAGGACTGACACAAAGTTTGACTTTGTTGATTTCTTTGTCAGCTAGCCGTGAAGCTGCTGTTCTGAACATGCCGTTCCCTTTCAGCTGCAACAACAAGCAGGAGGGACGAGGAAAAAAGAAGAAGAAAGGCGGGGGTTAGAAGAGGAACTGGGACAAAGTTCAGCCAAACTGTCTCCTCCTCCCTCTGCTCTGTTATGTAACACGTAATTATATTTGGGCCTACAGTGTAATGTTGCTCTACTATTTATAGCCGCTGATTAAAAAGCCTGCAACTCAAAAAAACTTACAAAAAGAAGAACTTCTCTACTCGAGTGTGACTGTTCAGCATGCAGAACTGTTTGTACTCAGCAAAGTGTGAGTATCTGAAGTGAAAAGGTGAAAATGAAAAAGGTCACATTTGCTCACGTTACTAGTACATTTTAAAACCATTCACTCACATTTCACTTATTAAGTGATGGGAACATATTGTTCACCTCCAGTGTTGTAACGTGAGGAGGGATATGACTTCAGGGTTCTTTGCAGGACAGCAGTGAAATGTGAGGTCAGTAAATCAGTCACCAGTCAATCAGATGTCAGCATGTACTCAAAGGTCTGTCTCTTTGTCTCACCAGGTCTGGAGCAGCTGGACGGAGGGCGTGGACAGCAGCTTGTCCGGCAGCAGGTTGATCTCTTTCATGATGTTGGACAAACGCACTGGAAGCTCCTGGCGGAGGAAGACAAACGACGTGGGCTCACAGGCGTTGGTGGTACCTGGAGGACAAGACAGAACATGATTTAAGTTCAGTACAGTCTTTTTTAGAAAAGGGGCCTTTCCTCTTGACAGTAAAACTGTAAAACCCTCCCCACAACTTGCGTACCCCAGTATAAACCTGCAACAACGAGCTGACATATGTTAACATGTCAAACCAGCTGCTTATTACACACTCAGCAGTTAAATCAGCAGTAATCTGGAGTCAAGTTTTAAAAATAAAAGAGCTATGATTTCTGACAGCAGCTGCCATCAGCTCTGTCGTCACCGTCGACTGTGTCACCAGCGGCGTAAACATCCTCGCTTGAGAGGTCACAGCAGGAGCTGAGATGGAGGTCAGGAGGTCAGATGGTGACATCAAGTCAATGAGACGTGTTAGGGAACCTTTAACTGGCTTAGCGCCCGACCTGCTGATAACCCGCTGACCTGCACACAGGAAGCAACAGCCCCAGTGTGTAAAGCTGTAGATAAACTGACTGTCAGGAATTTTACTTCACGTTTGTGATAAACAATGCTCCTGAACTTCAAATGTAACAAATATATCAGTAAAATAATTGCAAAATTCAGAGGATAGGAACTACAGTACATAGTGTACTTAAGTACACTTTTGTTACATTTACTTTCAGTGCTCTGCAATTCAAGGGGAAATATTTTACTTTTTACTCCATTACATTTATCAGACACTGCACACAGAGATTCCTAATTTGAAAAAGTGCTGATGTATCATTATGTCAGCACATCAAGTGGTGCAAATCACTGCTGCTAGTTTTGTTCCACACCAAGTCTCTGTACTAGCACAGACCTTTGTCTTTATTTGTTTTCATTCTATTTTTTCTACTTTTTTTTTTTTTTTTACTAGAAAATGTTCTTTGACATCATTTAAATTTTGAATGTGTCATAATAGAATTTATCTAGTCTGGATGTGCACAGTTATGTTATCAACAGCACCAAAGACTAAAGTGCATTGTTTTCTAAGAGGAGTACTTGTGGTCAATTTTAGAGCAAACAAGCTGAAGTGGTACATGTACTTGTACTTTTTTTAGTATTTTCAGGCAGGTACTTTCTCTTTTAGTACAGTTCCCACTAATTAAACTATGAAGTAAAGACATGAAGGTAAAGTGTAAACTCAGTGATGATATAGAGAGAGAGAGCACTCACCAAAATCCAAGAACTGCTTCATTGACAAAGGAGAAGGAGAAAACTTGGAGAAGTGATCGATGTGTTTGGGCACGTTGGCGAGCGCCGCAGCCTTCATCAGAGACCGAACGAACTTCATCTTACTCGTCATCCTCAAACGTCCAATTAAATCAAACAGCGCATGAGAACAGGACAGAAAATCTTCTGGTGGAAAAAGCAATTCGTTGACGACTTAATAACGACTCTATATTCCAGGGGAACTGACAGTGCGCACAGGACACTCTTACTTAATAGACGATCTCAGCCAATGGGAGAGCGAGATGGGCGCAGCCTGCGGATTATGTTCCTAGAATTCCACCAACGAGTACAGAAGATAGTAAACAAGGAGAGACGCGTGTGTTTTATGTAACGTTTCCTCCGTCTCAAAAACAGCCTGGATGGAAAATAGAAACTAGAACAACGCGCTTCAAGACGCATATTGTCAATATTGTACATTAATATTGAAGACATCCAAACTATGAAGAAATACGTATGGAATTAGTCAACAAAAACGTCGAAAAACGTTTTAAAATAACCCAGAATATGTTTTATATTTAATTATTTTATTAGATTTTAGATTGTACAAAGTAGCTACATTTAGCTTTGGCACACTCATGAGATGTTCTCATCAGATTCACTTGGTGGTCACCTGGAATGGTTTTGGGTGTACCTTATCAAGAGTTCATTTGTGACATTTCTTGCCTTCTGAATGTGATTTACA